>PVKU01000243.1:373184-602898 GCA_004027475.1 Anoura caudifer
ATCCTGTTTGAGCCATCCTAGGTTTTGTTTTTGGGGGGGTTTTTTTGTTGTTGTTTTTGTTATTGGGGTTTTTTTTTTTTTCAGTCTGTTCAAGGCTGTTAGGTAGTGAGGGGCGGAGCCTTAGGCATTCACCAGGGCGGGGCAGCCCAGTCACTGGGTTGTGATGCTGGATGTGGGGGCGGGGTTCGAGAGGGAACAATGGCACTTGCTCTGCACTCTCTTGCAGATTCCAGTCCCTTCAGCCACTTTCCCCAAGCAAATTGGGCCCTTCTGGTGCTGACCTCCATGTGGGTGGGCCTGTGCACGCTCCAAGACAGTGCGTCTCCCCAACGAACTCTCCTGTGAGGCTGGGACTCCCCCTCCCTGCACCTCAGCCCCTACAAGTGTTTTCAATGGGTGCTTTTAGGCTTCACTTCCCAGCACTGGGGCCCTGTGTCTGGCAGTCTGTCTTGCTGTCTTGCTGCCTGTTTTCACCTGATTTATCTGTGCACAAACATGTGTCCGAGGTCAGCCGCCTTGTGTGCCCCGCTTGGCCTCCTCGCGTTCGGCAACTGCTGCCTGTGCGCCTGGGGTGACTGCGTGCCTGGGACCACCAGCCACTGTCTTCTCCCACCACAACCCCTCCTCCTGCTGCTACTCTGCTGGCCGTGGACTCCTCTGGCCACTGACTCCGCCCCTCTTACCAGTCTAGGTGAATCGCTGTTGGAGTTCCATACAATTCAGTTTTCTCTCTGTCCTGGTTGGGGTTTTGGGGGGTTCTATATTTTTGTTGTCCTTAATCTTGGTTGTGAGAGGAGGCACAGTGTGTCCACCTACACCTCCATCTTGGCTGGAAGTCAGTCACTTACCATTTATTAGGCACCTGCAAGGTGCCTGGTACTCACCTAGTTGTTGGGAATAGGTGGTGAACACAACACAAGTTGTATGCTCTTGTGAGCATATTCTAGTGTATGGAGATAGAAAGTACATTTGTAAGTAAATAAGAGAGCTTTAAACAGAGGAGAGCACTGTGAAGAAAGTAAAGCAGTAAAAGCATAGAGAGGAACTGATGTGTTAATGTGCATTGTGAATATCTAAGGGCAAACAGAACTGCATTTTCTATGAACAATTCTCAGGATTAGAATTCCTTGGCAAGGTCTGGAGGAAACAGAGCACTAGAATGATCCTTCTAAAACTCAGATTAAATGTGTCACCCTTTGGCGTAAATCCCTTAGGCATCTCCCATCACCTCCAGAATGGTATCTAATGCCTTCGCTCAGAGGCCTGAACCATTCTAGCTCATCTCCCACCTCCCCTCTGTAAAGAGAGCCAGCTTGAAATCTCCCCATCCTATTTCATAAAGTTTGCACAAGATATTCTCACTTCTCGGAAAGTCTTCCCCCACTTTCTTTACCTCATAAATACATCCTCAGCCTTTGAAGCTGTATTAGCCAAGATAGGCAATCTGCTGTGATAAACAGCTCCAAAATCTCAATGACTCACAAATTTATTTCTACATCACATCCCAGTGAGACAGCTGGGGGCACAGTTTGCCTTCTGCTGGGGTCTCAGAGCTCTGTGCTGGATTCCACATATGTGGCCAGTGAACAGAGACAGGGAGTGGGTATGGAGTGAGTGCATCATTTTAGCCCAGGTCACATTGGTCAGAATGTGGTCATATAGGCCCATCTGGCTGCACAAAATGCTAGGAACTATAGCTTTACTCTTAGCCTACAGGAAGAGTAAACTAGCCAATAGCATTATCTGGGCTATAAAGACCCAGTTCAGATATCACCACTTCTGGGAAGCCTTCCTGTCCTTCTCCTTAGCAAAATTAGAACAGAATAAATTAAGGGTGGTAGCTTGGAGTGAGAGAAGGGATGTGGGATGGGACTCAACAGACCTGGCCTTGTGTTCTCTTTCTGCAATTTGTGAGGGTGAAGGTAACCTGACTTCTGACTCCTTGGCCTTACCAGCTCCCTAACTTTGCACAAGTTACTCTATGTGTCTCAATTCCTTAACCTATAAAATAGAGGTGATGATGATGAAGGTGGTGATAATGATACAAATTAGCTGGAAGGATAATCTGAGGTAATCCACATGAAGTGCCTGACTCACAGTGAGTGCTCAAAAATGTCATCTATTATTAGCATAAGGTCTAAGAACCTAGGTCAGGCCATCAGTCCTCTGGCCCTAACCTTGTCACGAAGATGACAGTGAGGGGTGGGGGAGACACTTCTCCTAGAGGCACCTATCCACCTCACGGCATGAACCTGCTCTTCTTCAGCCTGGAGCTCCGGCACAGTGAGAGGATAGGGTCTGCACTATACATGATCTGTCACACCCCCGGCCCAGTCTTCCAATGGCCAAGTGCTGAGTGTGCTTGGTCACACATCTGTCGCACCCAGAGGGCATGCACTGTGGCCAGGCGTGCCTGGGCCCAGAGGCAAGGTGAGCCCACAACCAGTAGTGCAGGTGAGGGCAGAAACACCTGAAGCCCACCCACAAGGTGGAACCACAGGCTTAACCACAGGGGATGTGGTCATGATGGAGCTGTTTTGTTTCGTCATAGTAGCCCTTTCTCTGTGGCAGACCCTCAGCCAGGATCTTAGGATGGATTAGTGAGTAGGTGTAGAGATCCCTAGCCTTGTGTGGTGTACATACTAGTGGGAGGAAACAGACATTAAACAAGCAGCATAATGGGCAAGTGAACTATATACTATGTATATAAGAGCCAAGGAGGAGGTAGAGCAGGGAAGAAGGGGTGAGGAGTACATAGTAGGAGGCAGGAGGCAGCGTTGAGTGGAGGGTTCAGGGCAGCCTCGCTGAGAAGGGGGGATCTGAGCAAAGACTTGAAGGAGGTGAGGAGTGAGCCACGTAGGTCTGGGGAACAGCTTCCTAAGCAGGTGGAGAGTGGGGCAAAGGCCAGAGCGTGCTTGGCATGTCCAAAGCACTGCAAGGAGGCCCCACAGCTAGAGCGGGGATACTGCCCGGTCCTCCAAGGCCTATTGACCAAGAGATTATTCTGGAGCAGAGAAGCATCCCATGGGCCTTGAGAGGCATGTGTTCTCAAGTGAATTAAAATAACAATTAGGACTAGTAACTGCCTTCCCAAAGTGTCCAAAGAACAAAGTATTTCTGCACAAACTAAAGAAGCTTCACTGGTGAAGGCTTGAGCCAGCTTTTACTCCTAAGTCCAAAGTGACTGGGAGAGGCTAAGTGGCCATCCCCAGGTATCTTTGTATGAAATGCAAGGGTGAGCTCTAAAACCAGGATGACTCTTCCTGCTTGCATACGTGATGTATAACAGGCATCTTTTCCCCAAATTGACCTGTTTGGTTGACAATGAAAACTCAATGAGGCAGGTAACCTCCACCTTGCTGGCCTCCACCAGTGCCCCTGAGAAGCCTGCAGCCTCCACTCAGTTTGATGTTGTGCAGATTCCAATGGGCCTTGAGCCTGAAGAACCATCCTTGGCTTGCTGCAAAAGTTCCAGCAGCACCACTTACCCTTGCTCAGCCTTCGAATTCCAAGTTAGACCAGCGTCTGGCCCAGGTGCCGAGCAGCACACAGAACCCCTTTTCCATTTCTTCAATCAGTTCTTCTTGTCACTTACTAGTGTTGCCAGGTCGCACTGGCCTCGCCCAGCCTGAGTCACATGCCATACGCTTCACTCTCTGCCTCAGAACAGTCCCCACTGTCACACAGCTCATCCTGTGGGGAAGCAGTGCAGTGTTTGTCATTCTCTCCTCTTCTGATTTGTAAAATTAGCCCCACTTTGGAGTCCATTGCAATGGTTTTCCTCTTCTTCCCAGCTCTTACAACACTTAACGCTTTCATGTTTTCTAAATATGAAAGAGTTGGTGCTGTGGTCATAAAATGTCTCAGAACTAAGCACAAACTCAGCAAACACGAGAGACAGCCAGCACAGTGGCAGAGCCCTCAGCCGCACAGCAGGACAGCGAGCACCTCCGTGTTATGATGAGCCTCCATGTCCTCTGGCAGGGAGTTCTGTTCACGTCTGTGACAGTTTGGAAGTAGAAGGTTCACACGTAGAGGAGCTTTCACTAACTGTTTTTGAAATGCAGCTGGCTCCTGAACCCGCCTCCCCAGCCCTTGCCAGTGTCCATTTCAGCTTGGGGTTTGGTGTTTAATAAGCTTCTGGAGCCAGAAGAAGGCCAAGCGAACTGCCTCAGCACGGTGGGAGCTGCTGTACCATCTGTCTCACGGGGTGCTAGTTTGTTCTTTGGGTTTGTTTTTCCCTCTCTTTTCATTATCCCCCCTTTCTTGAATCTCTGAACTTCCCTCCCGTATGCAAGAAACAAGCACACTAAAATAAAGTGACAAACTGCCCCCAAGTGAGCCACAAGCAGCCTCCAGTGAGGACTGGCTCTGGGGTGAGAGACATCACCTAGAAGTGGGCTCGGTGGCTCAGCGACTGCTCTTGACGGTCCCCTCATTTCAGTGTGAAGTGGGCTGGATGAGAGGCACTGGGTGGGGGGGCATGCTGATGAGTACTGATAATAACCACCTTTTCTCCTCTGTGTCAGACTCTTCCATGGAGTATCTGCCTGCCTTACAACATCCCTGTGATATAAACGTGATGATCCCCATTTTAGAAAGGAGAAGCTTAAGTTTAGAAAAGTAAAGTGCCTTCACTCACTTGTTCATTCATTCATTCTGAGCACCTACTATATGTCAGCTACTGGCTAAAGACTAACATTCGAGCCCAAGCTTGCTGGATTTCCACTCATCACATTTTCTTGACCTTGGGCCCCAGAGAACATACCTTCCAGACAAGGAGAGCCACATGTCAACATTTCAGTGCAACTCACAAAACAGTATTAAACACATGCTACATGCTATGGGAGCTCAGAGCAAAAACTGATTCCAAAGGAATCTGGGAAGTCCGTAGAAGAGGTGGCATTTGTATCGGGGTTGGTACACACACTCTGGTGAGAAGCCCTGGAGTCCAAGTATGAGGGGAAGGGAGCTGTGATGTGTTCAAGGAGTAGAGTGTCCTGGGTGGTCAACATATGTGGGGCTCAGGGGGCTGCCTTGGGACCCATGCTGTGTTATTAATGGAAGCTTGGTCCCTTCAGGCCCCACATGGCAGAACAGCATCTTAGAGGGCTGCTTCCATGCCTCTGGTAGCTGGCCTTCAGCGCTGGGTCAGACCCAGAGCCAGAAAGCCTACCCCTCGGAACCAAGGCAACAGGTGGAAGGACCCCCATCGTCAGTGGTCTGTGACATCCTGTTCTCTCTCAGCACTTTCTCTCCCTCAGAGCCCAATGAGGCTACTCTGGCTTGCCTCCCCAACCCCTCCCTTCTCCCCGCTACACACCCCTCTTTCTGTAACATGTTCTTCTTGGATTTCTATGCCCATGAAGCATTGTATGCAATAATTTATTCATTATGAATCTACCAAGTAACACTGCAAGGCACCGAGGATACAACTGAGGTCAAAATAGATGAGGCCCTGTTCTCAAGGAGCATACACTTCACCAGGAAAATGTATACATAAGAGGCAATTGCAGTGCTGTGGCACGCAGTCAGCCCAGGTGCTCTGGGGGCATGTTCAAGGGGCTCCAGCCCATCCTGCGTGGACCCCAGGGTTTTTCAGTGCAAGTGAAATTTGAGCTACAACCTGAAGATAAGTTAATGTAGGAGGTGGGTGGGCAGGAAACAGAGACCCAGACCACTACAGGCAAGGCAAAGGCCGGAAGACAGGGAAAGAAAAGGGGGGCAACTCCCAGTGGCTCTGAGCGATGGTGTAAGGTGAGAGGGCGGGGACTTGGAGACATGGCTCGAGAAGTGGGCAGGAGCCTCATCACGGAAAGCCCACTCTACTGTGGAAAGGAGTTCAGGCTTCATCCTGACAGCAGCACAGAGCCACTGCAGGGTTTTAAGAAAAGGAATGGCAAACCACACCCTACCTAACTGGGTGAGGTGTGGAAAGTCATCTGCCACAAACCTCATTCTGCACAAAGAAGCCACACACAGCTCGGAGGAGGGAAGCAATGGGGCCAGGATCTCTGAGATGAATTGATTAAAAACCAGGTGTGTTGACTCACAGCCCATTGCTCACCACCCTGGGCCACAGTCTAACTTCCCATTAGGGAGGGAGCTAAAGCTGCACAAGGAAGAGAGCTCACCCACCTCACGCTGCCCTGGTGAGAGAGGGAAGCACCCACGCCACACTTCTGGTGACCACAGTACTGCACAGCACAGCGCCCCCTGGTTGTGACATGTTCTCCAGTGAGCGCTGTGTCCCAGTCAGTGGGGAGGGTCTGCTCCTGCAGCCCCAACTCTCCTGCTTACCTGCTGGACAGTGGCTGTGCCCAGGGGCCCCAGTGCCCATCCTCCATCTCTAGCCCTGATCAGCAAGGAGCCCAGCCTTCAGAACAGCTCTGGGACCTGGTGAGACAGTTCTGGAGAGTTCAAGCTTTGCCAAGTATTTCCTGTCACTGCCTTATGAATTCTTAGCAATGAAGATTACTTTGACAATAATAAATAAAGGCTCAGCAAGATGGGCAGGTGGGGAGCGTGCTCCTGTGCCCAGAGTGAGAGTTCCTGCCCCTGAAGCAGGGGTGGCTGGGAGGATTTTAAGCCAGTTTGCGCTGACACTCTGAGCCCACAGGGCCTCTCCCCGATGTGTTACAGGAAGCTGGTGGGATGCCTCAGGCAAGTTGTTCAGCAGCTAGATTCCATACTAGTCTCAAAAAGAGGCAGGGGCAGAAGCAGGGCAGGAAGGGTTGTCCTGTCTGAGTTGTAGGGGGCTCTAGAACGAGCCTTGGCTAGGATTCAAAAGGCTGGATTCTAGTTCCAGGTTTCCCACTAATGAATTGTGTGTCCTTGATTTTCTTAGACGTACAATAGGATTATTATTACCACTAGCCCAGTCTACTTCATGGGGCAATGTGCTAATCAAATGAGAAAGTGGATCTGAGAGCACCGACATAAGGTATAATAAGGATGTGACAGTAGGAAAAGGGTCCATGGCAGTGAGGGGGCTGTTTCTGTTACAGAACAGGGCCAAGGGTGGGTACGATATACTGTTTCTGAAAGGAGACCCCACTAGGTTCACTATGCCCACTGTCAAAGGAAAGACGTCTCTCAATGCCAGAGATTTGTGAAAAGGAAAGGAAATATTTATTTAAAGCTATACAGACTTAGAACCATGACCTAATGGCTTCATTAAAATATTAAAGTCCTTTAGGATATCCACAGACTCACACAGTCCTTCCTTCTCCCTCTGCACTAGTCTGGGGCACCGTATCTCAGGAAAAGAAGTAGAAGTTGGTGATTCAGGCTCCTGGCACCATCAGCTGTGTCACCATCATGATCTCCAGTTAATCCAAAGCCATGTGGCACCTTCTCATGACCCACCAGCAAGAGTCCTTTCACCCCTTTTCTTCCAGGCAAAGTCTCTCCTGCTTCCTAAGCCACATGGCAAAAGGGAGCACCCCAAAGCCACGTGGTCCTCACTCTCACCAAAGCTGCTGTGGTCCCCACTCTGCCAAAACCACATGGTTCTCTCCTCTCATGGCGGTGGAGTCTGGGTCTAAATCCCTGCGCCAACCTTCCTCTGTACCCCCATTTCCGACTCCTCCTACAATCAGTTACACCTGCCAGCATTCCTGTATTCTTCCAAGTTTACTGGGCTGCCATCATGAGTCTGGGCAGGTGTGGCCCCATGGCATGGAGCCAATCATCTCCAAGCTCTCACGCAGGCGCTGTAACCAGGGGGAGCTGCCCTCCAGTTACATCTTGGGTGGAAGTCCCTTGCATCCCCCTGGCTCAGAGCATGGCCACAGCTATTTAACGTATCTATGCAACCAGTTAAAGGCTATAGATGTGTTAAATGACCATGCCAGAGGTTAGCTGCAAAGCTGTTGCTGTACAGAACAGCTCTGCATGTTCATGCTCCATGTGTCCCTCCCCCAACTCACACCTGTGGGGGAAAGAGGCAAGATATCCTATGTATTTTTCTAATATTTCCTGGACACCTTGAGTTCTGGGCCTCATCCCAAATCCCTATTTGAGGCCCCGCTCCTGGCTGCACCCTGTCACATTTCCAGACATCATGGACTGAGCCCCGTACCACACGGAGTTGCCGTGCTGATTGAAAGAGACACTGTTAAAACGCTTAGCACTGTGCCCCACACAGAGAAGGTGCTCAACAGGCAGCAGCTGTATTTGAACTATTGTTATTTCCACCTTCATTGTGATTAATAAGACGCAGTGTTTTCCAGTCCTTGAATCATTCAATATGCCCTGGGACAAAGTGACTCAGCCCCTCAACCCCTCACCCCACCACCTCCCGTCTGAGTTTACTAGGGAAATTCGCCCAGGGAGCTCTGGGCCAGGGGCTAGAGTGTCCCTGGGCTTGGGGCAGGTAGGCCTTGTCCCCTGAGGCTTTTGCCACAACCCCAATCTCATCTGCCCCTAACCTGGCTCCAACTTACCCCAGCCAACCCACACACCTCTGCACCTGAACTCCACTGTGACCTCTGTCCTTGACCAGGGTCTCTCTGTATGCTTCCTCTCTCCTCTTTCTCTGGAGATTATGCCCCCTTCGTCACCCAAGCCACCTGCCTGGAGTGCCTCTCAGCAGTGCCTCCACCTTGTCCGGCTTTGGGGAAAGGCATCTGGCCCCTGGCCCCCATGGGTCCTGACAGTGGCCTCTCAGCTTGCCCACATGTAGGTAGCTGCTGCTCCTTTGGCCAACAGTGCAGCTCCCAGCACAACTCTGCCCCGGGAAGACAGTGGTTAAATCTGACTGCCTACCTCCATCTTTTCTGCCAGGGTTTCTCAGCCTCAGCACTGCTGACGTTTTGGACCTGATAATCCTTTGCTGTGGGGGCTGTCCTGTGCTTGTAGAATGTTTAGCAACATCCCCAACCTCTACCCACTAGATGTCAGTAGCAACTCCTACCACCCAGCTGCAACAACCAAAATGTCCCAGACACTGCCAAATGTCCCCTGGGGAGTGGGGGGCAAAGCCCTCACTTGAGAACCAGGGTCCCAGGCATACACCCTTTTGGTCCCTAACACCCACCTCCCAGCTCCTCTCCCTATGCTTTGTCCCCTCTCACTGCCAGCCTCCTCAGCTCAGAGCAATGTCCCCCACTTCTTTCTTCTGGTTGCCCAAAGCCAGGGCTGCTCAAGCTGGAGACAGAAAATGCAAATTGTACACGGTGAAGTGCTTTACTAGCACCTGGGGCTTCTCCCTTGTTTTCTGCTCATATGAAAGGCAGGAAGACTGGGTGGAGTTGAGTGAGGCAGCCTGGGGCTGCCGGGAAGCTGCAATTCCACTCCCTTCCAACCCCCACTGCACCCAACCCCTCTGTTAACACCATGTTTCTGGGGACAGGGAGAGCAGGAGTGGGGCTGTGGCTGCAGGCCTAGGGAGGGCCTGGTTCCCTCCAGGACTCTAAGTTCCAGGCTCTGCTGAGGTACAGAAGGCCAGTGGGAACAGGGTGGAGCCTCTTCCCTGGAAGTCAGGGGTTCAGAGGCTCAAGTCTGTTCCGGGGAAGCAGCCTAGACTGATATTAAGCACCTTCAGCATAATCATGGGAGGTCATCTTCTGTCACTGTCAGAGTCTCTCCGGCCAAACTCTGCCTCTGCACCTGCTTCCCCAAGCCCCAGTACACTTGACTTCCTTTCCACGGCACTTGGCTCTCACTTGAGTCTCTAGGAGATATTTCCCGTTCCTTCAACATCTCCATGAAGGGCTCAGAGGAAATCCTCGTGCCCATTTTAAAGTTCCCTTATCCAATGTCTAGTCCCGTTTCTAGCCTGCCTGGTCCTGTCTGGCCTGGCCCTTCCCTGCATCCATCTCCAGGAAAGGCATTGCTTTGGCACCCACCTCACTAGACCAATTCAATCCAACAAAAGTGAGTTAGCACTACAGCTATGATGCAGGCACATGGGCTATTAAGCTCTAAATGGATAGCTACAAAAGGATGCCAACCATTCCCCAGTGCATGTAAAGCCCCCTGGGCAAGCTGACATCTTAAGACCTTGGACTTTCACTTGGAGGTAGAGGACATGGCTGCACCCATCTCTTTGGCTCTTGGCATTCATGCAGGCCTCGTGGCTAGTGTAGCTGTAGCGCCAGACTGAGTCCCCACTCCTGGGGCCTTGGAGTTGGGCAGGATCTCAAGTAGGATGCGTGGACAGGATATGTCTTAGTCTCAAGCTATTCCCCATATCCTCTCCACCTACTTTCACCTGAACCCACTAATAGGGCCAAACTGGAGGGTGAGGGAAACTGGGCAGGACTTAGATTGATGACTATGAGCCTGGAAAGAAAAAACACGGTTCTCTCACCCACCTCCCAACATCTGTCTCTCTCTCCCCTCCATCTCCCTCCTGTCTCCCTCTCTGCCCGCCTCCCCCTCCTTGTAAACATAGCCCAATGTTTGAAGCACTCCTCACACCCTCAATGCCACCACCCAGAAACCTTCAGTGGCCCTCCACAGCTCATCAGGTGAGATCAAACTCCCTGCCCTAGCATTTAAAGCCTACACTACCCAGCTATCCCACCTGGACCTCCTATAGTCCCTGACATGCCCCTCAGCTCCAGGCACAGGTTTCCCTATCCCTAAACAGGAACTGAGTGTGTCCCCTGTCCCCCATCTTCCTTCAGGACCACTGGGCACTTAACTGTGCACCAAGCCTCATGCTTATCACTTTATAATGGTTTATCTCATTAATTCTCATGACACATCTCTGAGATCCATACTATGATGAGCCCTGTTTTTACAAGTGTGAAAACTGGGGCATGAAGCAATTGGCAACCGGCCCTAATTGTATCAGTAAGTGTCAGAGCTAGGTCTCGGCTCTGGGCAGATGGACTGCAGGCTTCTCTCTCTGCCCCACAGCACAACAGCACACCCCTCCCCCCCTCCTCCTCTCCCACATCTTCCTGCTCCTTCTCCTCCATCACGCACCAGGACTCCTACAAAAGGCTTCTACTGGCTTCCTGCTGCTACCCTCTCCCAGATTCTGCCCTCCTCCACACTCCACCGAAGAACTTTTTGTGGCTCAAAGTTGATCACGGTAGTTATGATGAAAGGTATACAGAGCTGACTGTATGCCTAGTGTCAGGACCTGAACCCCTGATCGTGACTCATCTGCCAGTAATGTTCGAGTCCTGTTTCATTTTGCAAAACTGAAACTGTATACCCATTAACCAACTTCCCATTTCCCCTTCCCCAAGCCACTGGCAACCGTCATTCTAATTTCTGTCTTTGTGAAGTCAACTACTATAGGTACCTCATATAAATGGAATCATACAATATTTGTCCTTTTTTGTGACTGCCTTATTTTATTTAACATATAACTGCAGGTTCATCCATGCAATAGCATATGACAGGGTTTTATTTCATTTTTAAGGCAAATAATATGCCAATGTATGTTTATACCACATTTTGTTTATCCATTCATCTGTTGATGGATACTTGGGTTGCTTTCACTTTTGCACTATTGTGAATAATACTGCTATAAACATGGGTGTGCAAATACCTTTCACAGTCCTTGCTTTCTATTCACTTAGTCTGTACCCAGAAGTAGAATAGCTGGATCATGAGCTAATTCTATTTTCCATTTTTTGAGGAGCCTCCAGACTGTTCTCCACACTGCTACACCATCTCACCTTCCGTCCACTTGCTGAGGGGCTTGGACTTGACCACTAAAATATTTTAAGCATCTTTACATAAGTCCCTAATTTAGCACAGTACCACGTACATAATAAAAGTCCCATAAATATTTGTTGAATGTGCATCAGACTTCTCTTTATCTATCCAAACTCCACACATCCTTTAAGCCTGACCTCAAGTACCAGCTCCTCTGTGGAGCCCTCACTTGTGGTGCCAGCCCAGTGGCCTTTGCCCTTGTTGCATGTCCACAGGACTTTTTGTATGGTCCTTCATCCTATGTTCTTGAATACTTTTGGACCTAGGCATCCTGACTTGAACTCTTCTCATTGCTTCATGGATCTGACTTCCCCACAGCTGGATGCTAAAGGAGGATCTGGCCTTTGTCCTTAACCTCACTGGCTCCCCAAGGCCAGCCTGGGAGCATATTGAGTGCATCATGGGCCCCTCATAAACAGATACTCAGATCTGTGCCAATTGAAATCCCCTGTGGTTGCCTAGGCAAAGATAGGGCAGCCAAGGGATTTTTGTGGCAGCAGAAATAACCCTGGATTTGAAACTAAAGATTCAAGCCCTGGCTTACCACTTCTACCTTGTTACCTCCAGCAAGACACTTGACCTGTTGCCTCAGCTTCCACCAAAATGGCTTTAACAATCTCTCCCCTTTATGTAAATGTTTTACAAGTTACCAGACCCTCTTGCATACATTATCTTTTTTAATCCTCACAAGGACCCTGTGAAGTAGGTAGGGCAGGATTTATTTAACCTCTATTTTCAAGATGAGAAAGTGATCACTCAAAGAGCTTAAGTGATTTGCACAAAATGCTCAGCTGTCTAGGGCCAGAATGGGCCCTCTGACTTCCTAGGCTATATAATCGCCTACCTGCCCATCTCACAGGTAAGAGGGGCTGCAAGAATTGAGCAAGAGCTTGGGCAGGAAAGTGTTTTTGTAGACAAATGGGTGTACTTTGCTTTTTCAGCCACTGTGCAAGTTGGGGATGGTCCTTTGATCCACAGAAGATGGAACTGATGGACATTTGGTGGAAGGAGGAAGGTGGACGATCCTGCTTCTGTCTTGGCACCTGTCGGTTCAGATAGCTGACAGGGCAGGGAGGGGGTTCCCAGCAGCACAGTAGAGAGTAGGCTTCCAGGGAGAGTTTTTACCACTGGCCTAGAATGGAGGCCAGTGGAGACAGGTATAAGTCCTATTCCTTCACAGTCCTGTTGGTCACACTCCTGCCTGCCTGAAATCCACAGGATAAGTCACCACAGCTCCCACCCCATCGCCTTCCTTCTCCAGGGTTAGCCCCTCCATGGCACTCTCCCCCACCACCTCTCCCCCTCTTGCTCCCTCCTTCCAATGGCATAATGAGCTTGATAAAAAATTGTCTCCTTAAACAACATTAGCCATGGAAATTTCTTGGCCCCTCCCATTCATTCTGTAAGCTCCTGTCTCATGTCCTGTAATTTTCTGCTCATATCATAGGCACAAGACCACCTCAGGGATATTAATTCCTACTTGTTCTTTGATCTTGTGACTGCTGGTATGGTAGCCCTCCACCCCTAGCCGCTAGGCCACTGAGGCTCTCACTGGCTATCTTCTCCAGAGTCAGCCACTCCCTAATTTTCTGCCACTGTTACTCGCCCTTGCATCCCTACCCCTGCCCCTCTCAGCTTCCAGCAACTACTTCTAACTTATGGACCAAGGAAGCTGACCTAAAGCTGGAGCTTAGATGGCAGAAGGGTAAATGGATGCCCCTAAACCACTCCTTTTCTTTCCTTTCTAACCTACACACACCACACACACGCCCCCCCCCCGCCCCCCACTGCCCCAGCCTCCTTGGAAGTGTCCAGAGACTGGAATGCAGAGATAGTCTGGCACAGAGGATGAGAAGGCCAAGCTTTGGACCTGGGTTCACTTCCTGGGTCTGTGACATAAACAACAACTTGCCCAATCTCTCTGAGCCTTAGTTTTTTCATCTGTGTGTCGGGGATGGTAATACCCTTCTGGCAAGTTTGTGGTACTACACAGCGTATAGTGCTTGATACATAGTAGGTCCTCCATTAGTGTTAGTTTCCTTCTCTGTTTTTTCAAACAGAATTTGGTGGGGCTAGGGGATACAGTTCGTGGGATTTACCAAGAAATTCTTGTTTCAACCCCCAGTTTATATCTCTCTGACCTTTGTCCTCCCAAATTTCTTTCTCTTTACACATTTTTGGGGCTTACACAGAATAAACTTTATGGCTCCTTCAACTCAAAACATTATTTAAAAGAAAGCTCAGTATTTAGGGTGGATCCCAAACAGAGGTGGAAGGAAAAGAAGGGAATTGACTGTCCCGCGCCCTGAGGCTGAAGACAAAGAGATGTCCCGAGAAAGGGAGTCCCTGGCCAGGGACATGAGGGTCGCCAGGCAGCACGCTGGACTCTGGGTCATCAGGGCATTTTCAGGGAGAAGCAAAGATGCAGAGAGGCTGGTGTCTGGAGGAGTTAACATACCTAGGATATAGGTAGGAAATTGCTGGAGTCAGAAGAAGGGATACCGGAGCTAATGTAGGTTAATTTGGAAACAGTTTTGTGATCGATTGCATGGAAAGTGACAGAGAGTAAGAGGTGGGAAATTGCACCTATTTGGTGAATGAGCTCAGAATGCCAAGTGCTATGGGAAGCTGGAAGCTGGCACCACTCCAGGCAGGTGGGGAGGCAGTCTGTGCCCAGGCAGCTGGCGGGCCCAGCGCTATGCTGAGGGGACATGGCTCCAGACATGCCACCGTCACCGCTCAGAATACAAATAGATAGAATATAGCATAAATCAGCGAGTAAGCCCTCGCCATGTACTTAGCCGAGGGTGAAGCCTTTACCTACGCTTCTCATTTAGTGTTTGTATTGCCCTGAAAGCTGGCCATTGTCAACAGCTAATGTCAATAAACAGACCTTGGGCTTCCAGGACAGGCCTGTGGAATCCTTTTGGGGAATTTGAGGTCTCTGTCCTTAAGGCCCTGTGCAATAAGACTATCTGTGTTCAAATCCCAATTACGTTGTTTGCTAGTGCTGCAACGCTGGGCAGGTCTCCGAGTCTTCAGGAGCCAGTTTCCTTGTCGGTCATATGGGGATAATAGTGCCACCAAGGAATACAAGCACTGATGCCTTTTTTAAATCAACAGTAACAAGCAAGTGCATGATGGAAGCAAGGCGAGGGAGGAAGAGACGCTGGCTGGCTGGGCAGGGGGAGTGGGGAGGCTTCTGGAGAAGTCGAACGGAATTCAGAGCTGAAAGGTGCTGAGACTGCAGTGCTGGGAGGAAAGTGAGGGGGCCAACACAGTCAGCGCAGAGCACTTAGTATTCACATCGTCTCAGTAAGACAGACTCGTTTCCAGAGCTGATAAGACACAAATGTTGATGGGACTGTGAACATTTCTACCTTCCCTGATAAGCTCCCTGGATGGCATTGCTGAGTGCCATCCAGTCCTACTGAGTAGCCTGTAAATAAAAAAGGAAGATGTCCAAAATAGAGTTGCTTTTGCTTTTTGAGCAGCATCGGAAATGGGACTCAAAGCAATCTAGAACCAGCAACACAAGTGGTCACACCGAGCTCCTCAGGGGGTTGAAGTGCCATGAAGTAGCTCTGAAGTAATAACAACAAGAGCTATTATTTATCGAACAGTCACTGTGCAGGCACTGGGCCAGGTTGTGGAGTTGTGGCAACTCCAGATCTGTGTGGTTGGTATAATATTAGCACAATTTTATACATGAGGAAGCTGAGTCAGGGTGGTTCAGTAACCTGCGCAAGATCTCACTGATGGAGCCAAACTATTTGACTTCAGAGCCCAAGTATTCATCCAAGAGCTAAAAAGGCTGAGATTCCTGCGCACCTTCATCCCTGCACTCCTCCATTCATGCCTCATTCCTCATTCACTCTTCCAAAAACACATTTATTGAGCACCACCGCATGCAGCAATTGTGCCCAAAACTCAGCCCAGAGCAATGGACAGGCCGGCAGCCCCTGCCCTCAGGGAGATCATGGTCTCTCTCACCAACATGCACTGGGCCGTTAGCAAGTGCAGATGCCCTGGGCTGTGCTGGAGACCGGAGGCAGAGGTGGAAGGGCCTGCCAGCTGCTCTTGGCCTTTGGGGGCTATGACCCCACATCCTGGGAACAGCATGTGGACACTGGAGGCCTCTGAATAAGGCAGGCTTATGGGTGGGAAGATGACAGATTAGGAGGCAAACAGAAAGGACAGAGGGAGCGTCTCCGCTGCCATCCAGTGCCCTTGTAGCCACATCAGATGGCCTCGAGATGTCACAGTGCCTCATCTCCTTTAGGCATGTCTTCTTCTGGGACATGTAAGACCTGTGTTTCCATTCCTTGCCTGTAACCACCCAAACACAGAAGCCAAAGGAAGGAGTGGGGCGAGAGGAAGAAACGAGCATCCGTGTGGCACGGCTTCCGCAGCAACACCCGAGGTGCCGTTGTTACCACTTCACAGACAACGAGGCTGAGGCTCCGAGGGTGTCCTCCCAGGATTTGCCTTAAGGTCACACCAGCTGCAGATCCATAGCTCTGTGGTAGCGTATTCCCAACTCTGGCCCGGGGGTTACGGCAGTTCAAAAGAGTGGCATGTGCTATCTTTAAAGAACCTGCATTCTACTGGGGAATGCAAAAGTGAGCATGGAATGGGCAGAAACAATCCAAATGTGAACACCAAGGGCCTTCCAGTCCCACAGGAGGAGTCTTGAACCATCTGGAAAAGGAGAACATGCATTAGCTGGACACTCAAAGAAGCCTTCCAGAAGAAGCAGGGGTTGGTGGGGGGGCGGCCCCTGCAGGAAGGAACCTGCAGGCATGCCCGCGTCACAGTGCTGAGTGGTAGGAAGTAGCATGGTGAAGCCTGGCTTTGGAGCGAGACAGCTCCAGCACTGCGGTTTAGGACAAATGGCTTTGAGCTCTGATTCTTCTTCACTTCCTCATCTGCTAGAAGGAAATAAAAAGCCCTTCACCCCAATAAGGCTACAGCAAGGATTAAACAAGAAATCACATTGGGAAGAGTCCCTGGCACAGTGCCTAGTGCCCATCCCATTGTACTGAGTCTTTAGCGCACAGCAGGCCTTGAGCCATGCCAGGGCCCACACCAGGGGCTTACAGTCTAGGAACGGTGCCAGGCCTTTGGTGGCTTGGTGCACACCTCACAGCTGTAACAAGTGTGCAGGGAGCGAGGATGAGAGACAGAAAATCTCACTGTGGGGGTGGGGGGTCTTCTTAAGGAAGGGAGTGTCGGCTGGCTCGGAGGGGTGGGTGAGAGTGAGGGTTGGGAAGGAGGGGAGATGAGCGTCCTGAGCAGTAAGGCTGCGGGAAGAAGAAGGAGCTCCGCACTGTGGAGGAAGGCCAGCACGGCTGGGGGTCTGGACCGGGCCAGGGCCAGGGGAAGGACAGGGGGCTTTGACTGCCCTGTCAAGGATTTTCATCTTTATTCTAAGAAAAATAAGAAGCCATGGATGGTTTTTGTTAGGATCTAAAATCCATTTTAAGAGGATCTCGCTTTAGTGAAGGGAATGATGTGACCACAGGTGGACACAGACACCCAGCAGGCAGGCCACTGATACATAGGCCCTTTATGGTGCCATGGTCAGAGTCTGCTCAGCCTAGGAGGAAGGTGGGGCAGGGAACTTAGCAGGAAGCCTGCTAGGCTCTGTGGCCAGAATGGATCTCCTACTCCTTGAGTGGGGGGTGGGGTGAGGATCATTCCAGAGAAGGAGCAGAAGGGTGGGAGCCAGGACTCAGAGGTGAGTGCTGGGCAGGTAGTCACCATCCACCTCCACCAGACCCAAGGACACAGGGTCTCGCACCCTGCTGGTTGTTGGGGTTTTGTCGAAGCAAGGCAGCTTCCTCAAATTGTAATAACAGTGATTTCTGTTGCACTGTGAGCATCTGACACATGAGTGGAGAACTCTGAAGCCCCCCAGTGGGTAACATAAAGGGGGATGGGGATCTGGGGAGGGTTGGAGGCTGCCACTCCTGGCTGTGCTCTGCCATGTGGAGCGGAGTGGGAGGAGGACTGGGAAGAAAGAGGCTTATTTCAGTACCCTGTTATTATGGCATCTTGTTTTCATAGTTTGTTCAACAAACCTCTCTCCCTCTCCCTCTCCCCCTTGCCTCTCTCTTTTTCATCTTCCTCTCTCAGCAAATCCATTTAAATGCAATTCTATTCTTAAAGCGCCCCTCTCATGCATGTCTAATGAATGTCAGGGAAATGCTATTACAATGGTGCTGAGGAGGATCCTATCAGCAGCGTGTGTACAAGTCATTTGAAAGGAAGCCTGGGAGCGCTCCAGTTTTATTACAGCATAATTAGAAATAAAATCTTGTTGCAATAGGAGAATGAGAGATGTGTGCTAATCCCATGGTAGAGAAACATAGAGATGTATTTAGAGAAAAGGACTCAGGGAGAGAGAGAACTGGCCACTGTTTCTCTATTCCCCTCCACCAAGACTCTCCTGCTGGTTCTCCTCCCCGAGTTGCTCCATCCTCACCCCCCTCAACACCCTCTGATCCCCTAGCTCCCTGGGGCCACTCCAGAGACAGTGTTGACCCTTCAAGAGCTCAGCTGCCCAAAGCAGCCAGTCTGCCAGGGCCCCAGGGCAGCCAAGCCTATTCCTCCCTGGATATCCACACCCTCCGCCTACTTAGGAGGCCAGTTTGTGGGCAGTCGGGAGATGGTGGCCAGGGTCAGCAGAGCCCTGCACTTGGAGGTTGAAACCTAGTTCAAGTTCTAAGTCCTGCCCTTGCCAGATTTATACACTTACTGATTCACTAATTCATTCAGTCACCTAACAAGTACTTACATGCTCACCTATTATATGCCAGGTGCTGGGTGGGATGTATTCATTAACTCATTTAGTTCTCACAGGAAACCCCTTCAGAGAGGTTCACTGGCTTGCACAGCATCATCTGTCTAGGATACAGAAAACAATTGGAACCTAATCTCTTCCGATTCTGGAGCCAGGCTTCTTCTGCTCCACCATGCTATCGGTTTCCTGGGTTGTCCTGAGCCTGAAGAGCCCCCATCCCTCCAGTAACTGCATAATCTATGGAGCCCAAAGTGCAAAGACAAAGATGGGGGAGGCTGGCTAAGTATCTTAAAGGTCAGAAACGGGCATCAGTCTGTAGTACTGTTTCTTCTTCTTTGACCAGTTGCCCTCTCACCTACCCCACCAACCCCACCTGGGAACACATTTCGTATATTGTGCCCATCAGAAGACTGGCATACCAAGTCCCAGCCCAGCCTGGCATCACACTTTGAAAATGAACATGAGATCATGGTACCTTTCTGATGCAGACACCGGCCAGCAGTGTCCACGTCATTATGAATGACATAAAACATACACACAGACTACAGAGTCTGGTGGAGGAAACAGGACAATAGCATGGCTTTTCTCTCAAGAGGAGCAAAAGCCATGGCCTCTGCCATGACAGGCCTTTATTCTAAATCTCCTCACATTACAAGACAGTTCTTCCTCACTATCCTGGTTCCAACAAAGGAGCCAATGCCCCTCATTACATCACAGAAGAAGGATATTAGCAAATGAATAGGCAGCTGGTTACACTGGGCCTGCAAGGTACTTGCAGGGTGAGAGGGTTTTAGCAAAGAGCAAGCTTCAAAACAGCCTAGGTATATTGCAAATCTGATTACCCACGAGGGAACCTATCTGTGGGTGTGGGTCCTGTTTATCTCCACGTGGGAGCTGGGCCTATGCCACGCAGAAGGGTCTGCCACACCTTTCCAAGCACCTGGGAGCACCTGTGCCACAAAGCAGGCAGGTAAACCTGTCACCTGCCACATGGAAGTTATTACATTAGGAAGCCTTCCTCCAGCTTTGCTCCCCACTTGAGCCCCAGCTTCAACATCGCCCTTGCTCTTCCAGCCAGCAAGGGACAGGGCAAAGTGTGAGGTTCTGCATGTCCCCGACAAGCTTACATAGCAGGGGCTCCACCTCCCATCCATCCAGTCTCATTGATACGTCTGCTCCACCTGATTTCAGTTCCATAGGGAAAGAGCAGTGGGCCCAGAAACAGAAGGCCTCTCCTGACATTGATACTTGGACCCAGACTAGCTCTGTGACCCTCTATGCCTCAGTGTCCTCTAGTATCACGTGTAGTGGTGGATCAGATTTGAATATTTGATAGTGAGTTTAGATGAAGCCCTACCTGGTATCAAAGGCCCATTCCCAGGGTGGGCTCCTGCCCACCTCATCGCTGAGCAATGCCTTCCTCAGCTCCTGATGCTTGCTGTCCACCGAGGGGCCTCGGTTCAGTCTGTCTCCACCTCTCACTCTGTAAATGCAACTTGTGTGGTGCACCTGTGACCTTCAGGACCAGCTCCCCTCCATCCTCCCCACCATTCCTACCTTAAAGCCTTCACCCCAGTGTCTTCGTAGAGCAGGACCCAACTGCAGAACCTCAGCATTGGAAGGGGCCTCCAGGAAAGCATGCCCAGGGAGCAGTGGCTTTGTTTTCTACGGCTTCCATAAGAAGTAGCAGACTGGCTGTCTCAAACAATAGGAATTTATTTTTCTTAGATCTGAAGGCTGAAAGTCCAAGATCAAGGTGTTGACAGGTGTGGTTTTTCCTGAGCCCTCTTTCCTTGCCTTGCAGCTGGCCACACTTTCACTGTGACCTCACATGCTCTTCCCTCCACGCCTACACATCCCTGGTGTCCCTTCCTCTTATAAGAACACATCCTGTTGGGTTAAGTCCCACCCTTACAACCTAATTTAATTTTAACTAGCTCTATGAAGGCCCCATCTCCCAATACAGTGACATTGGACGGTTATAGCTTTAATTTTTTTATCTTATTTTTTTTTTTTTTTCATTCCAGAGAGAGTGGAAGGGAGAGAGATCAATGTGGGAGAAACATCGATTGGTTCCCTCCCATTTGCACCCTAATGGGAGTCTGAACCCACAATTTAGGCATGTCGCCTGACCAGCAATAGACCTGTGACCTTTTTGTTTATGAGCTAAGCTACCCTACACTCCAAACAGTAGAGCCAAACCAGCAGCAGGGGCAGGGAGGGAAGGCTGTGAGGTTAAGGTTTTAACATATGAATTGGGAGAGGACACAATTCAGTCCTTAGCAGGGAGGATCTAGGACTTGGAGCTAGCCAGCGCCAGAGCTGGAACTTGAAGCCAAGTTCCCAACTCACATACCACATGCCTTCCACTGCACTGCAAATCTCCCCTCAGGGTCTTGGGTAGAGGGCATACAATCCTGGACTCCAGGGTCCAAGGGGAGAAAAGAAAGCCTTAGAGGAAGTCCAGGGCTCTCCCTAGCAGCAGGAATAAAAGGAAGGAATGAAAGGAAGGTGCTCTGCTGAGTCAGCCCTAAATAGTTCCCTACCTCTGCCGACAGCCAGGAGGTATTGATCACCCCCACCCACCCTGCCCCAGTGGTACAAAGGACCTGGGAGGAAGAGAGCAGCCTTCTGGTAGGGGTAGTTTGCTCATTAGTCTTGTCCACATGCTCTGAACTGCAAGCTGACCACATTGTTTTTGTAAATCTATATTGGATAGAGCAGTAACTGGTAACCTATATTGATTGCAATTTCTCTTTTGGAGCTGGGAGTTCCCTGGGGACCAGTCAACACACTTGGAGGCTGGCATCCTAAGGCTGCCCTGGAAAACAGACTTGAACTGTGACAGGCTAAATATCTCTTCTCTTCCAAGAGAGACTGGATGATTTTTCTGACCCTGGCTAAAGCCTAGTCTTGGGGCAAAGCTCCATCCATTCCTCCCCCCACCTGCCCCACGCCATACCTCCTGTTGCCTACTGGAGCCTTCCTAGTAGGGGTGAAGGGGGTGGCCAGAGCAGGAAACCCACCCCTCAGCTTCTGGTTTTCCTCTTTCAGGAAATCATCTGACTCCAGCAGCCCAGAAGCATCTTCTAAGAAACACCTCTATGGCTGGGATTTGTTCATTCAGCACAATACTCTGCTCCAGGCATATATTATGGACATGTGGACACACACGGCCTGTGCTTTTACACACTTCATAGTACACCCGTACAATGCAACATGTATCACAACACCCTTTTGTATTCATTGTCACACTGCTGAAGAAGCCCATGAGCTGAGCAAGTCAGGAGTTAGTGTCCTCAAGTTGGGGATGAGAGAAAAGAAGCACAGAAAGGCTGAGGGATGTTCTAAAGTAGGTGTCAAATCTCCCATTACCGACTCCAATTACAATGCTCCACACACCAGCCTTTGGAGCACACACGTCCCCACGCTGCCAACCCCTCTGTGTCCACTGTGATGCCCCACAGGCCCATGCAGGTGTACCTGAAGGGGGACATGCCAGCACACAGCCATCTGCCTGTGATCACACCTTCCTGCTACCATACAGCACCTGAGCACAGGAGGGTTTCTTTGTTGCCTAAGACAGATGACTGCCTAATACTGCACCTGTAACTTCACAGCACACCAGCCTCCTAAGGGACACCATTCATCTTTTCTTTCTGTCAGTTACTACAATGCCCTCTGAAGCAGTATTGGCTCACCCCTCACACCTTTCTGCTTGTCCACCACTCTGGCCCTGGCCTGGGAGAGGGAAGCCTACTGCAGGAGAAACAGAGGCCAGGAGCCTGGTCACTTGCCCAAAAAATGGGGGAAGGTCCACCCTCAGAACAGGCTGGCCAAAGCTCCCTCCAAAATGCAAGACACACTCTCCGGGCTGCTGGGTTTGGGGAAAACAACTCTTGATTTGTGTTCAGGAGACTCAGATGTGAATTCTGGCTTTTCCACTCATTAACTGTGTGACTTGGACAAGTCTCCACCTGAGCCACAGTTTCTTCGTCTGTAAGGTGAAAGGAGTAGCATGTGCTTTAGGCTAGGGATGGTGCTCAAGAGAGGGGACATGTGTGAAAGTGCCTGCCACAGCTCCTGGCACATGGTGCTCACTGATTCATGCACCTGGGTTTCTTTCTTGCTGAGTTTATGAAACAATAAAGGCACTACACCAGCTAAGCCTGGATCCCTCTCCCAAACCAAGGCAGACTTTATCCATGAAGGGGCCCCAAATGGCTGGAGAGAGCAAGTTCACAGCTGCAGGTCCCTGTACCAGTTCTTCCCCAAAGGCCCCAGCTGTGGAACCTCTAGGATCTAAGGGACTGAGCTTGACTTAAGGCAGAGATGGAACCACCCAAGGCAGCTCAGTTTTAGGACTTCTCTGTCCACAATGGGGCAGAGTGCCACTCTGCCTGCACGGCTGCACTGCACACCTTTTGTCTGAGTGCAGGCCCCTAGAATGCTAACGTGGCTTCTTCCCGGAATCAGTGACCTCTGTTGGGCGTGGTCTCTCCCCCAGCAAGGAAGTTAGACTGCTCTAATCACTAAGTAAGAGGCAGGTCCTTGTTCAGTGAAGAACAATGGAAGGCCAGCCTCAGGCATGCTGGGAAGGGACTATCCTTCTCTTCTTCTCCCACAGCCCAGCTACCCTGGGTCGCCATATGTTTGAGGAGCTCCTGGGAAGTGTGAGTTTATGCCCTGAAGGGGGCCTCCCCCTGGAGATGAGTCAGCCACAGTTTATACTGCAGATTGACCTGCTCATGGCATCATCTGTGTTTATTTCCCTTTTGTTAGCTCCAAACCATCAGCCTGGCTTTAATATCCCAGCCCAGACTCAGCTGAGCTGGGGAGCCAAGACAAGGGTCCAAGTGGCCTAAAGGGGGTACAGCGGCCCAAACCATTGCAGTGTGACAGTGGTGGTTAGAGAAGAAGAGATTTCCTGTCCTCCACACAGTATGAGGGGAACCACGGGACAGGACCCCAGGTCCAGCTGTCTCACCCCGTCGTAGGTGCCTCCTCTACAGCCAGGATTCATTCATTCAACACATGTTCAATGAGCATCTGCTATGTGCCAACCATGTTGTGGGGCTGAGATACTAAAATATCGCCTTGCTCTCAATGAGAAACACCACATGCTCTGAATACAAAAAAATCATGGCAAGGAATTGAGTGGGACTGTGGGACACAGTCTAGTTTTTGATAGGGGGGTCAGGCAAGGAGCTGGCATTTGAGCATAGACCTGAATGAGGCCAAAGTGAGTCAAGGAAAGAGCATTTCAGGCACAGAAATAATAATCACAAGCAAAGGCCCAGGGGTGGAAATGAGTACGTGCCCACTGATTTTAAAACCACTGCAGCAGATGATCTCCAAAAGATCTTGCAACTCTGCCATTTTTTTTTTAAGTCAGAAATTTATAAATCACTGGGGAGAATAGAAACCATATAGATGATCCAATTTATTTCTCTTTATACTTAAATCCTCTATGCTAAGTGTGTCTTCAGCCTCTATTTAAATACCCCTGATGAGAGGAAACTCACTACCTCACAAAGATACTCATTTCAATTCATTCTAATTTCGACTTGTTAATTTTTTTGTTTTAATTGTGGTAAAATGCACATGACATAACATTTACCATCTTAAACATTTTTAACTTTTAAGTGCAGTAGTGTTTTGGCTTAATTTTAAATTCAGTAATGTTTAACTTCACTTTCCTCTCGCAACACCCTCCCAGGGGAGGAAGCCTGTGCTGCCAGGGGGCTGCCCTCTGGAAGATAGTTCTGTGTACATAAACATTTGTCCCCATTAAACACAACTCCCCATTTCCTCCTGCCCCCACACTCTGGCAATCGCCACTTCACTTCCTGTCTCTATGAATTTGACCCTACGTATCTCATATGAGCAGAATCACACATTTGTCTTTTTGTGACTGACTTATTTCACTTAGCGTTATGTGGTTGAGGTTTATCTATGTTATAGCATGTGTCAGAATTTCCTTCCCTTTTAAGGCTGAGTCATACTCCATTGTATGTATATACTGCATTTTCTTTATCCATCCATCTGTGGGATTGACGGACACTTGGGTTGCTTCCATCTCTTGTCTATTGTGAATAATGCTACTATGAACATGGGTGAGCAAATACCTTTTTCAAGACTCTGCTTTCAATTCTTTTGAGTATATACCCAGAGAAGGAATTGCTGAATCATATGGTAATTCTATCTTTAATTTTTCAAGGAACCTCCATACAACTTACTTTGACTTTGAGTGCTCAAAAATAACTTTTTAAAGACCTAATTGGATATAGTAGAAACAATGATGAGTAGTGGTAAGAGTTATGCCAGATGCATATAGAAATATTTAAAAATGGGAGTGGGTTAATCCGGGAAGGCTTCCTGGAGGAGGTAAATTTAGCGCTGAGATCTGACTTTTCTGAGTTGCTGTTTCCTCATGAGTGAAGTGGGGATAAAACTACCTTAGCGTTTTGAGAAATTTCATTCATTCATCCATTGTAGAAATACTTACGAAGAGCCTATTTTGTGACTGCCACTGCTTTCACACTGAATGAAGTGGGGGACACTGGAGGGTTTTGAGCAAAAAAGCTGCATGATATGACTTGGGTTTTAAGGCATCGCTCTGGCTGCATGTTGGGAACAGATAGAAGAGGGGCAGGGGCCGAAGCTGGAAGACTGTTGGGAAGCTGCTGGCCCTGCTTCATTCCCTTGCCCTAAAGGTTAGAGTGGGATCTGTCCAATACACACTTGCCCACAAACTCTCAGCTCCCCTCCCTTTGCCAGGCACCTTCTCCCCACCAAACTTGCCCTCACATCTCCCCAAGAGCAAAGAGGGGGCTCTGCCCTCCAGAGAACAGCTTCTCTCCTTTCAGCCTTCTGAGTCTCCAGGAGCCCCTAGGTTCCTGTCAACGCCATGGCTCCTGCAGTTCTAGAGGCCTCCAAGGCCTGCTCTCCAACCTTTTAGAAAAAGACAGAAAAGATGCTGTGGTGTCACTGAGCACCTGTGCAGAGGACTTCCAAACTGCCAAGGAAGGCCACCTTTATTTCCAAACTCCTGAGGAGGAAGGAGGAGAATTGGCACAAGGTCTGGCCACAGGGAGGGTCTGGGAGCCCCAGCCGTCCCCAGCCCTTCATCTCCCTGAGATGGAGCAACTTGTGCTGACATCTAATGATCACCACCTGCGTGCTGGGGACTTTCACAGACAGTACTTCATCTAAGTCTCCCAGCAACTCTGTCCTACTTATTACCTCCATTTTCCTGAAGGCGAAATGGAACTCAGAAAAGTTCAGTGACATCATGGAAACATCAGCTGTCAGTGAAGGGAACTTACAAGTTTACTTAACCCATTGCATCACCAAAAAAACTTTTTAAAAATGCCAATTCCCAGACCACACCCCCAGAGATTCTGAGTTTAATTTTAAGATCTCCGTTAGTGATTCTAATGCACAAACACAGTTGAAAACACACAGCTAATCAAACTCCTCCTCCTCTTTAAGACTGGGAAATCCCAGCGCCTGTGAAGAGACTGGACTTCCCTCAGTTCACCTGTATCAGTTTCCTGGGTTTGCCAGAACAAATCACCACACACTGGTGGCTTAAAGCTACAGAGACTATTGTGTCACAGTTCCAGAGGCCAGAAGTCCAAATTCTAGGTGTGGGTGGGATGTGCTCCCTCTGCAGGCACTAGGGGAAGACCGTTGCTCACTTCTTACAGCTTTGGGGCTGCCAGCAGCCCTTGGCATTTCTTTGTTTGTAGATGCATCATTCCAATTCTGCCCGTCTCCACAGGAACTTGTGTGTGTGTGCATGCCTGTGCCCCAATTCCTTTCTCTTATAAGGACACCAGTCAAAACTGCATCTAGGGCCCATACTAATCCAGCATGATCTCATCTTAGCTTGATGACATTTACAAAAACCTTATTTCCACTAAGGTCACATTCATAAGCTATGGGTGGACATTAATTTGGGGGATATTGTTCAAGCAAGTATATACCCAATCATTAGTAGTAGAGCCAGAATTCCAGCCCCGTCTCCTAGGTCCCATCCTGGGCTTGCCCTACCTCTGAGATGGCTTGGTCCCTCTTTAGCTTTCTCCTCTCACTGATGGCTTCCATCGAGTCCCCTCCCCACCCTTCACCAGCCCTGCACAGAAAGCCACACCTTTCCTGGTAGAAGGACATAGTTTTCTCAATATACAATAAAACCACAGAGGGCAGAGATCAAGTCCAAGACTTCTCCATGGAGCAAGTCCAGGACATAGGGTGCTCCATGAAAATTTGATAAATTGAGCCGTATGAATTGAACAGATGAGTGCTCCTTCATGAGGTAATGAGGACTCCACTGAGAGAAGCAACCAGGCAGAAGCCGGCTGACCACATGTCCCTATGAGAGGTGCTGTTATTCTAAGAGAGTCAGCCTAGCAAAGAGCTTTGGAAAAACATAGGAAGTGGACTAATGGTCTGTTTCTACCATTTTTAGCTGTCTCACTGTGGGTGGGTATTAACCTCTCTGTGCTTTGGTGGTAATAATAATAGCATTCGTTTCAAAGGGTTGTGGAGATTAAGTGAGATAATGTTTATAAAGCCTTTGGCCTAACATGTAATAGGTGCTGAATAAATATTTAGCTTTTAAAAGGACAAGCCTGCTCCAGATCACCAGGAAAAGGGACAGGGAAGCAGGCTGGAGTATTCTTAGTAATGAAAAAGAGAAGGAAATTATTCATTAGCCGCGCACAGCACTTCCCTGGTCATGGTGTGTTCGCAGACGAACCCACAGCCACTGAGGTGTGACCATCATCAGGCAGCACCCATGGCCGAGTCCACATTTGAACACAATTCTATGTGCCAGTCTTGGAGCCTAAGGGAAAGGGACCTCCAGTTATACTCACAGGAACATTACTATCATCTAGCACCCCTAGCCCCTGACCACTCAAAGCCATTAGTACCCCCTGTTATGGTGTCCATCAAAAATCGTCCTAGACACACATTTCCAAGTGGCCCAGTAGGAGGGCTGCTAGATGAAGGGATCCTGGCTGCCACTCTGTCCTCCTGCAGCCGAACCCAGCCTGCCCCAGAAGGAGGAGGAGCCAAGATGTGGAACAGCGGCTCCTCTGCCAGCCCAGGGATAGCTGGTCTCATTTGGATGGGGAGTATGGGCTGCCAGACTATCAGGGGGCCCCAGCAGAGCCAGCTGTGGAAGCCAGCAGTATTCCGGAGCTCTGGCCCCTCTGAACCCTCACCTGCTGGCTGGGCCTCTCCCCCTTTCCACACTGTATGCCACTCACTCCACAGGCCTCTTGCTCCTTCCTTCCCCAGCAGGGCCCATCACCGGATTCTCATCAAACATGCAGACTGGTACTGCACAAGGCCCCCCAGAGGGGATTAACATAACACCCCTGATTTCCCCTCCCCCTCATCAGCTCTGCCTCCCCCTGGCTGTGGCCTGCCTTTGTTTCAGGAGGAGCAAGCGATGCACTGTGTCTGGAAACGTTGCTGCAATTAAATATGCACAAGAAGGGGGGTAAGAGAGGGGGAAAATGAGGACAATGAAGGATGTGAAACATCAGATGCAGCAGCTGCTTGTTACTATAGAAACCCCAGCTCCCCACCACCATCACCACAGCACCCCTTCCTAGCTTAAAATTTCAGTAGGGCCAAGTGCATCGTGGTTCTGGTGTGCAGGGATCACAGGTCCTAGCTGTCCAGGCTAGAGCACCTGTGGGCTGATAGGGTTGATTTGGGTCTTTCCTGTCCCCACCCCCAACCCTGGTCCTTCTGATTGGCAGCAACCCCTCCGGTAGTTCTGTGTTCCAGTCCCAGTTACACAATAAATGACAGGAGATCTTCCACATTTGACTTGGGGATGTCACAACATGAAGACAATAACAGCACACTCAGAGTCTGGGATGGTGGGGGACAGGCTTTCTCTGCCCTTCCTCCAAGTCCTCTCCACCTGCCAGCAGCAGGGTTTGGCTTCCTATCACTGCCTTTTCATTTTTTACCCACAGCACTGAGTGTTCATCTAGGGGGATCCCAGCAAGATAGTACGCAGCAGGGGTCCATGTGAAGTCCCAGGCCTGGGCCCTCAGAGCCACATGCCTAAGGGTAGAGAGAGAGAAAGTGGCCTAGCAGTGGCTTGTTGATACGAGACCAGGGCCCTCAGCTGGCTGCAAGAAAAATGTGAGGCAGTAATATAATGGGGCTGCCTCTCCATGCCCACCTCATCTTCCTAACCAGTGGATGCCATCTTAGGCTAGAGGTTGGTAGTCTTGCACTACACTGCCCTGATCAGATAAGGCTGATTGTTAGATCCCCACCACTTGGCAAAATGCCTGGCACATGGTAAATCTAGTTGTATTCAAAGATTAGTGTGTGAGAGGGAGAAAGACAGGAAGAAAGGGAGGGGAGATGAGAAGGAGGGAGAATGAGATTTGTAGCTACAACAAAGTTTATGAAGAAGCAAGAGATGAACCAGAGTGATGAAGTTATTTTAAACCATACTAAATAAATAACTATTAAAAAATAAAATCCTAAGACTGTTTGGCCTGAAGAATAGTCAAAGGGCATGATAACTGCCTTCCAATTTGTGAGAGAGTATGGCCATAACATAGGGTTAAGCTGGTTCTGTAGGGCTCTGGCAAGGAGAACCAGGAGTCAAGCAGGGAGCTACAAAGAGTCTGACCCAGGAAGATCTGTCTAAAAGTCAGAGCTATTGACTTTGGAATGGGTTACTGAGTGAGGTAGTAATTTCCCCAGCCAGGGGGATATTCAAATGAAGGCTGGAGAAACTTTGTCAAAGATGTGGTCAAACACATTCAGCTTTTCAACCTTGCAATTCTATAGCCTCTCTCGTCAGAAAGTATCTTTTGGTAAGGCCCCCATCTCCAGATGCTGAGATCTTGAACTTGTGTTTAGAGGGGTGGGACACCACAGGATATTCTTCATAGGAAGGTGAGCCACTATCAGAACTCTTGTCATTGGCCAAGGGGGGTCCCTCATCCCCAGGTGGGAGGAAGCCGACCTCTAAGTAATAGGATTGGAAGGGCATGGGGCAACCTCCAATGTCTCCTACAAGAGCCTCACATTCTGATGTCAGCAGGTCCTTCCTGCAAGGTCAGCATCACCCTCTCCCCTCCGCTTTCTTTTAAGTCATGATCACTCTCCTGATTTCAACTCCTCCTCCCGGCAGAAATGGCAGACTGGGGTCTTCCCCGGCTGCCTGGGGAAGAAGATAAGCACTGGAGAGCAGGCAGAGGGACCCACAGTTAGCTTCCCAATCTCAGTCTGGCTAGGTCTTGGGTGAAAGGACACTGAAATGAGCAGGGTGAGGCCCAAAGCCAAATGCAAGCCCCGTCCCAGTCCTCATGTTCACATGCTCCCCTTTTAACATCAGCCCTGACTAGCTCAAGTTCAGGTTTTGTCTTATAACCTAGGACAAGAAAATCCATCCCATATCTAAGTGGACTCTTATGTCAAAGACAGTACAATGGGTGTACTACTGCCTGTCCTTTCGACTTCCCTGCCACGTCCAGACAGTAAAAGTCTGCGGAGAGCACAGGAAACTCAGATACTGAGCCTGCACCTTTGCCTTGTGCAGAACGGGTGTTCAAGAATTGTTTGCTGAATGATTATCATATATCTGTATCTCCTTGTCCCTGTTCCTAGTGGAGCTTAGCCTCAATAATTGTTTGTTGAGTGAATAAATTATTAAAATTTTGAGAAAGGGATTGAGGCTTGTTTTTAGTTCAATGCCTAAGTTCCGATCCTTCCTGGCTATGTGACCCAAAAATGAGGATGACACCTCACATAATTGCAAGAACAAATAAGCAATGACTAGGAAAGACCTTTGCTCTCACATCTTACCTAATGCATCTCTTCTATCTGGCTGTTCCTGAGTAATATCCTTTTATAATAAACTAATGATCTGTCTGCAAGTCCCATAAGGCGCAGACTTTTGTCTGTCTTGCTTGCTGCTATGTCTTCAGGATATAGTACACTGCCTGGTGCATATTTTGGTTTTGAGATACAGGTATGCTTTTGAATTATTTAAAAGAAATAATAACAGACTTCTCGTCAAGATGGAGGCATAGGTAAATAAACATGCTTCACCTCCTTGCACAACCACAGAAAGAATTACAACTAGACCTCAAAACAAATAACACCAAGAACCATCAGAAAATCAAGCTGTATGGAAGTCTGACAACCAAGGATTTAAAGAAGCCACATTCATCCAGATAGGTAGGAGAGGGGGAGATGTGGAAATGGACGGAGCGGCACAGAAACACAGTGTGGCACAAAAGGCAGTGGGAACGGAATGGGTTGACCCACATTCACGTGTGGTGGATAAAAATCGGGAGGGCTACCTTGGGAGCAAGGGATCCCAGCACCAGGCCAGACCACACCTCCCGGAGTTCCAGTACCAGGAAGATAAATCTCCATAACTTCTGGCTATAAAAACCAGTGGGGAGTGGGGTGGTGGAAGAAACTGCTGGATTTTCAGGAGACTCCACTTAAAGGGCTTGCACAGACTTAATAAAATACATAGACCCACCCCTTCTGGGATTTAGCACCAGGGCAATAGCTGGAAGGGTCCCAGTCACACAGAACAAGTGCTGGGCAAACCTCTAGAAGACAAGCAGCAGCATAGTCCTCTCTCCAAGCCCTCCCCTCGGACAGAGCCACAAAGTGGTAAAGTGGTTGCCCCGCCCTGGTTACCTAAGGCTCCACCCCACACAATTTACAGGTGCGTTTTCTATAATAGGCCATGCTACTAAGACAGAAAGTCAAAGCAGCTCTAACTAATACACATAAACAAACAGAGGGAGGCTGACAAATTGAGGAGACAAAGAAATATGGCCCAAATGAGAAAACAGAACAAAAACACAGAAAAAGAGCTAAATGAAATGGAGATAAGCAATCTATCAGATGCAGAATTCAAAACACTGGTTATTAGGATGCTCAAGGAGCTCATTGGGTACTTCAACATTATAAAAAAGAGCCAAGCAGTAAATGAAGTTTATAATAAGTGAAATAAAGAAAAATCTACAGGAAATCAACAGTAGACTGTATGAAGCTGAGAATCAAATCAATAATTTGGAACATAAGGAAGAAAAAAAATTCAATCAGAACAGCAAGAAGAAAAAGAATCCCCCTCCCCCCAAAAAAGCCTGAGGATCGGGTAAGGATCCTCTGGGACAACTTCAAATGTACCAACATTTGAATCATAGGGGTGCCAGAAAGGGAAGAGAAAGAGCAAAAAATTGAAAGCTTATTTGAAAAAATAATGAAAGAGAACTTCCCTAATTTGGTGAAGGAAATAGATATACAAGTCCAGGAAGCACAGAGAGTCTCAAACAACTTGGACCCAAAGAGGACCACACCAAAACACATCATAATTAAATGTCAAATGTGAAAGATAAAGGAGAAAATCTTAAAAGAGAAAAAGCAGAGTTATCTACAAAGGAATTCTCAAAAGAAACCTTATAGGCAAGAAGGGGCTAGAAAGAAGTTTTCAAAGCCGTGAAAAGCAAGGGCCTACATCCAAGATTACTCTATCAAGCAAAGCTATCATTTAGAATGGAAAGACAGATAAAGTGCTTCCCAGATAAGGTAAAGCTAAAGGAGTTCATCATCACCAAGCCATTATTACATGAAATGTTAAGAAATGTAACATTTCTTAAATGTTATTTAAGAAAAAGAAGATGATCAAAACTATGGACACTAAAAAGGCAAAAAAATCACAACTATCAACAACTGAACCTAAAAACACATTAAGCAAACAACTAGAACAGGAACAGAATCATAGATATGGAGATCATTTGGAAGGTTATCAGCTAAGAGGGGAAAGAGGGGGAGTGGGGGAAATGGTGCAGGGATTAAGAAGCATAAATGGTAGGTACAAAATCAACAGGGGGAGGTTAAGAATAGTATAAGAAATGGAGAAGACAAAGAACTTACATGCCCAATCCATGGACATGAACTAAGGGGGAGGATTGCTGGAGGGAGAGGGAGTAGCAGGCAGAATGGGCATAGAGGGAAAAATTAGGACAATGGTAATAGCATAATCAATAAAATATATTTTAAAAAAAAGAAATAATGACAGAAAAAGAAAGACCTTTGCAAACTATTGCAAAGAGGTAAGACAAATGGAGACTTCTATTCACTAAGTGAGCACTTACCATGTGCCAGACACTTTCTGTTAAATCCTTAATCCACTGTATGAAGCATTATTTGCACCTTGTTACACAGATAAGCTCAGAGAAGTTAAGTAACTTTGTCAAGGTCACACAGCTAATAAAAGGCAGAGTCAGAGGTGGAACCCAGATCTCATCTGACTCTAAAGCCCGATGTCTTTCTGCAACTCCCTGAAGCATTTACACTTAAAGGAACAATAACTATAACTTCTATTTGTTTGCATATAGAAAACCCTCATCTATTGGAGATGCTATCCTGCCTTTGAGGCTGTACCACATTCACCCCTTGTTTTCCCCATCACTTCCTCTCTCTGAGCAAGAGGCCTAGCTGGGAGAAGGCCACTTGATTCTGGTAGTATGCCCAGATAGGGGAGTAATAGGCTTTGTCCTGATTGTGTCTCCAGAAAACAGGTTTTTTATTACTTACCACGGCGGGCTGTATATCTCTGACGTGCAGAAGGAGGACGCCCTGTCCACCTACCGCTGCATCACCAAGCACAAGTACAGTGGGGAGACCCGGCAGAGCAACGGGGCCCGCCTCTCTGTGACAGGTACGAGCCAGAGGGCTGAGGGGAGGGAGCAGGGGGAGGGAGGGAGGGAGGGAGGAACCAGCCCACCCCTTGGACTGGGTATGTCGGAACCATGGATCAGGGAGTCTCAGAGAAGGAGATTAAAGTACAGGTACAGGAACCACTGGGGTAAACCTCGTCCAGTTTATTTTGGGGTGCCCTCTATATAAGGACTCCAAAGCTAACTTATTTATAGGAGTCTGTATGTAAGGACTGTTAACCCTCCTGAAGAACTATGTTACTATTTATCAAATAATCAGAATTAGGGAACCCATCCTCTTTTTTTTTTTTTTTTTTTGCCTTTGCTTCCAGGAAGCTCATAAATAAAATCTGATCCTCAAACATGATAACGATTAGATTTAGATTAGATTAGATTAGATTAGATTAGGGAGGTTTTAATTTCCTTATGTCTCTAAGTATTTTTTAATACTTAGTATCAATTTAAAAGTACATTTATATCTTTTGTTATAGCCCAGCTCACAACATTTGAAAGTAGGCAGAATAAAATTTGTAAACAAAATATTTCTATATTAATGAAGAATTCATATTCTGGAGTGATTGATTATAGCTTCTGAAGGAGGAGTGGAAGCTAATTTTATTGAAACTCCGTGTGCCAGAAATTTCACTTATCTGTTGTCTGTTAGGCACCATAACAGCCTTGCGAGGTGTGCGCTGCTGTTCCGATTTCTATAGGTAACAAAACCAGATCTTAGGGAAGCCAAGCAACTCCCCCCAGCTGCTTACCAGTGGGAGACACAGGCAGAATTCACACTCCGACACCAGTGTCCTCCAGCTGCCAACCCCACCACGCACACATGCCCCAGCAGAATAAAGAGGGCACACGGGGCTCCTTCAGGGAGGCTTTCTGGAACACTGCTCTCAGGCCCTTCCAACAGCAATCCACAGAGACATTTTCCTCATAGCTGCTGCAGCGTACACTGGTATTTCCCGCCACATGCATTGCAATGTACTCTATTCTATTCTATTCTATTCTGATTCAATTTACCTAAATGCTGGTCACAACTTCACCAAATGGATTTTACAACTTCCTAACAGTTTGTGACCTGCAATTTGAAAATGTCTGCTCTTGAAGAGATGGGATTGGAGTGGCTTTTGGAAGGAGGATGAACTGACAGTCAGAACCTCTGGGTTTGGAGGCTGAACCCACCAAATCATGCAGCCTGTCTGGGCCTCTGGAAAAAGAGTGCAACTAGGTACCACTCCAATTCTGTGTGCCTCTGACCTTGTGTGATTTGGTGAAGACTACCTTGACCAACAGGTGACTCTTTCCAAGATCCCCCCTCATTGGCCCAATTCATTTGTAGGCAAGACCAAGAGAGCAGGAGCCAGGAGGGCAAGGTCAGGCTCTCCGATTGCTCCTAGTATCTCCAGTGCTTAGCCCTGTACCTGGCACACAGTAGGTGCTAAGTAAATACGTATAGGATTAAGCAATGCCAAGGGAAACTGTGTTGTCATAGGGTGAGGAAATGGGGCTGTACTGTGTGGCTCCACCTTTGGGGCTAGACTTTGGAATCTGCCACTCAGTTCCCAAATGTGTCACAGTGGTTCCATTCCAAATTATACGGACTTATTTGTATGAGGCTTTGCTCTCATTTGCATGCTGCTCATACAACGTGGGAAAGGCACAGAGACTCCACCTCCTGCAGCCTGCTTATTTCTCCTGCACAAATGTTTAGCCCCTTCAGCCTACTAATTTCACCCCCACTTTGGGGTGGGAATAGGCAGGAGTCCCTCTCAAGCGACATTCTTTACACTGGAGGCTATGCCAACCCATCTCCTTCTGCTTTTTATTGCCCACCAGCTGTGAGAAGAAGGGACAAAGAGTGAGAGGTGGCACCCAGAGACTCAGATATAAAGCCCAAATAGAGAAATAGAAATAAGGATTGGAAGGCGCCCAGACAGATGAAACAGGAGAGGCACAGGCACATGGAGAAACAGGCAGAGACCAAAGAGTGAAGGGGATCTAAGGGGAGAAAGAGGACTGAAGGGCAGGAACAGAGGGGAGCCAAGGGGAAGGCCCCACTGAATGAAATGGGCCCGGATGTGATCCGCTGTGACAAGGCGATCGGCAAGCTTCTCGTCTTGGCAAAAATGCAACTGATACTGGAATGAGGCTGTGCAGAGGGAGTAGGGGTTGGGGAGTATATGTCAGGACTCAGCCTCCAGCCCCACGGGCCCCTCCCCCATTTCAGAGCCACTTCCAGAGCTGAGGGTGGGTTTCAGCTGAGATGTTTCACTCTTTAGTGGTTGCAGCCCCACCCCCACCCCATGAGTTCCAGGGGCCTAAGGGGGTCTGAGCCTGGCACATCCCCAGGGGGTCTGATGGGCACCCCTCCCTCTCCCGAGGCCCAAAGGCAAGAGGAACAGGTGAAAACAATGCATGTGCCAGATATGTAGGTGGTCATTTGAGGAGGGCTGAAGTCACCTATGTAGCTTCTTCAGTCCTCGGGAAGTGTTTGACAAAGTAAGAGGAAGGGAAGGAGAAAAGAAAATAATGAAAAGAATCAGGCCACATGTGGAGTCTTGGCCTCACCACTCAAAGGCTGTGCAACCTGGCACAAAATAAATAACATCTCCAAACCTCAGCTTCTTCCTCTGTAAAATGGGCATGACAAAATATACCTCACAGGTTGCTGTGAAATTGAAATAGGGCCCCAGATGCAAAGCACTTAGCAAGGTGCCTGACACAGGGAGCAGCAAGCAGGGTAGAGTAGCTGCTGCTTTCATTGTTGTGGGTATTTTTGCTCTACTGTTGCTGATTGCTATTCCTACCACATTTCCAAAGTGTTGGCATGGGGACAACTTTCATTTTTTTCTTATTTTCCAAGGTAGAGGAGGCAGTTGCAAGAATAGTCTGGGTCCCCTAACATACAACCTAATAATAACCATTCCATGTATCTAGGTGCTATTTTCAGTTTGCCAAATGCTTTCAGGCGCATTAACTCTGTGAACTGGGCATTACCATCTGCATTTATGAAAGAGGCAGCCAGTGACCAGAGAGGCTGAGACTAGAACAGGGTTCCCCAGTTCAAGGAGTCCAGAGCCGGATGCAGAAGCTGATTCTAGGGGTCACCTTTCCAGGCAGCACCATTCAGCCAAGTGGGGAGGTCCCAGCAGCTTCTGTGGGGTGACTTGATGCCCCCCAGCCCAGCCCCATTACCCCTAGAGATTTCTCAGGGCCCAGCCATCTGTCTCCCCAGCCCTGCACTGGCCCTGGCCATGCCTGATTCCCCGCAGGCTGTCGCGGTACACACCACAGCATTTTACTTCTGCACCAGAGTAATGAAAGAGGTTTCTTTCCCTCAGAATTTAATTTCACGCCTGAGACTCATGATTAATTCCCCCACACACTGCCCGCCCCTTCCTCCATGGCCCTGTCAGCCCCTCTGCTTGTAAATTCCACGGTGTGCCACAGAATTTGTGTGTTTTTGCATCAATTAAGTGTCACATTGAGTAATTCTTCCCTGGCACTGGGTTTGTTTATCCCAACCATACCCACAGGATTGTGATTGGGGATGGGGAGGTGGTAAGAGCCTCAGAAGCTGACAGGGAGGGAGGGAGGGCTCCCAAATAGTAATTGCCCAGCACATCTGCATAGTGATTTCATGTCTGTCAAGCTCTCTGACATACATTTTGCCATTGTTGTCTACAACAGCCTTCTGAGATCTGGAGGCAGGCTCATCACCTCTACCTCGTGTGCAGATGAGGAAGCACACCCTGAGCAATCATAGATTTACCCAAGATCACACAGGGAACTGTGACCCAGGCAGGCTTGCACCTGGGGCTCCTGAGTCCCAGCAAGGTCTTGCTCTGAAGAGCAGTGGAATGTAGGAAAGGAGCAGAGTATTCTAGAAAGGCTTTTTCCCAGGGAGGAGAATTTGTAGCCCAACCCCTCTCTCCAAGACAGATGAGCTGAGGACAGAGGGAATTTCCCATCAGTCAAGGAAGATCCAGTGGGGTCAGACACCACTGAGTGAAACTCAGTATGAGATCATTCCATCTCAATCCCATTTACTGAACCAGGTTTCGTGGAGACCTGGTTTCTGATCTTGGCTCTGCAGTCTGATCCTGGGCAGGTGTCTACACCTCCCTGGTCACATGGTTCCCATCTATGTGTGCCCTCCAAGGTCCCGAAGCCAGCTCTGCTCGTCCATGAGCCTGTGAAGTTCTGCAATGTGGGAGAAGCAGTCCACTGGCCCGCCCCATGCCTGAGTGACCCCATTCATCCGCAGACATTAATGATTCCACAGCCCAGGCCCTGCTCTGCGCCAGGCATGGGAGATACAGCAATGGGTCCACACTGCTGCCGGTGCTCACAGACTCACAGGGAAGCAGATGTAGGACCTGGTGCTAACTGTTGCTGGCAAGGGCCAGAGGCAGGTGGCAGCAGTGGCTTCTTCTGGGGAGAGGGGGACTCCCTTTTCACCATACTGTATACTCATCTGTACTTTCTGAAGTTTTGTCAGGTGCATATATTGCACTTTCAAACTTTTTCTTTAAAAAGAAAAGGTTGTTTGAAAATAAAATGAAGGAAAAAGGAAACTATGGGAGTCCAGTGAGAGGGACCTGGGGGAGTTGTCCAGAGGGGGTGACACTTAGGCTGGTTTGTGAAAGATGAGTAGGAGTAGGACAAGCGGAGTGGGCTGGCTGGGCTGCCAGGTGGTGGTGCACAGTGTGATGACACACATTGCCACAAGTGGGTCACTGTCAGGTGAGAGGAGGGGGAGGCGGTGCGGACAGGGAGGCCAGGGCCTGGTTGGAACTAATCACTGAAGGCCTTGGAGTTTGGGATGAGAAGTGCGGATTGATACCATGTAGGTTTTGCAGCAGAGGGAGGTCCCAGCAGGAAGGAAGCTTAGGGAGGCCTTTTAGGGTGAGAACCAGTTGGAGACAGCAGCCAAAGCATTGCTTGGAAGTGGCACGGCCGTCACACGCAGAATGCGACTGCACAGGGCCTGGGTCTTTGGCGGTGTGTGGCCACAGATCCTGCAGTCACTGCTCTCTCCTCTTTTGGGAAAGCAAACTAGTACATAATTGGTGGTGGTAGTGAGGGTCGTTTGCAAAAGGCTTAACTTCCAAATCCTCCCACGCTTCAACGGAGATGCCCTGGCCATCTCCTAGACTGCCCAGATTGTGGTGGGAAGAGACAGAACAGGGCAGGTAGATAGCTCCCCCATCCTTGAGGGGCACCCACAAGCCAGGCGGAGGCCCAGACCAGCCTTACCAATAATTGCAAACTCAAGATGTCATGATTCTCATGTCATAGGGACTCGCTGCTCCTGAGTCTGGGCCAGGCTACAGGAACTGCATGCGTGAAGGAGCTTGTACACACTCTCCCCTGCACCTCATGCTCTCTCCCTTTTCCCATCTGTCTGCCTGTCATTCTAGCCAAGTCTGCCTGACATACCCGCCCCTCCCCCAGACCTGCATCCCAGCATGGTTCTCAGGGCATTGGTCCAGCCTGAGTAGGAGAGTCGAAGCCAGAGTCCGGACTCAGGGAAACACCGAGAGCCCTCCCACACTGGGTGTTGCTCACTCTGCGTACCAGTGGGCAGCAGGTTCCTGTTCTGGGTGCTTGCTCTTCCTCCCACACCCCCACTTTGCCCAATCCAGGCTGGCCTGGGTCACTGACACTCTATGCCTTCCAGATCCTGCAGAGTCAATCCCCACCATCCTGGACAGTTTCTACTCCCAGGAAGTGTGGGCCGGCCACACTGTGGAGCTTCCCTGCACAGCCTCTGGCTACCCCATCCCTGCCATCCGCTGGCTCAAGGATGGCAGGCCCCTCCCAGCTGACAACCGCTGGACCAGTCGCATCACCGGGCTGACCATCAGCGACCTGAGGACTGAGGACAGTGGCACCTATATTTGTGAGGTCACCAACACCTTTGGCTCAGCAGAAGCCACAGGCACCCTCACGGTCATCGGTGAGTGGGGAAAGCTGCTCTTTCAGCCCCATCCTTGAGAGTAATCTTCAAGAGTACCACAGTATGATGGGGAGGGGCATGGGGGCAGCTGCACACACCTCTGGCCAGCCCCAGGGAATCATCTCCTGGTTGGAAAAGCAGTTTGGTATCCGGAAAAACTCTGTGGGTCTAAAATCAGAACTGCCTTTTGGTTCCAGCATTATCATGATCAGGCATGATCATTACCTCTATGCCCTTTTCTGTAAAATGGGATAATGATTCCAGTCTTCCTACTGCCCAGAGGTCACAAGGGTCAGATGGGACCATGAGGGTGATGGTGACAAGCAGGTTTCCTTGGCTTATTGGAAGGAGACAGTATCTGTACTAAAGAAAAAGATGCTGGTGTTAGTCCATTAGAGAGAGCATATATGTCCCATCAGAGATGATATTCAGAATATATAGCAATAATCGATAGGGGCCATGATCAATCCAACCAGACACTGGATATAAACAACCAAGTCATCATTTCCAGGAAAAGCTCATAGATAGTAATGCTGGTGCTTCTTGTTCCTTCCATCACAGAGCCCCGGGGTCCAAAGAGACCCTGTGGAGAGCAGAAGGACTTAGTAGCAACCCCCTGCTGCTGCTGAGCACCCTGGGTAGGGACAGCAGGAGGGGCAAAGGGGCTGATGCCAGGGATAGAACCATGGAGGAGGATTCGTGAGACCCAGGACCATTCCTTGCCCCCACCTCACCCCTGCCCCTCCCTCTGGTGAACCTGTCTCAGACTCCCCATCTATAAAATGAAGAGGCCCTTCTATCTGTGGCATCCAGAGTCTGACTCTGAGTTTTCTGCTCTCTGAATTGCAGGAAAGATGTTGGCAGTAGTGGGGCTAGGATTCAGAGACTCTTGGGGAATCTCACTCCCATGGGGCAACAATAGCTTGAGTCCCTGAACATTGTACCCAATGGCATCCTGAGGGTCATCCGACCCAGGCAGTGGAAGGGGGCCATCCAGAGGTGATCCCGCCCCCACTGTGCAGACCTCACTACCCACCTCACCTCCCATCTCATGAGCACAGAGCTACAGGTGTGTAGACCCTTGGGCGGACCAGAGAATCACAGCAGAGCCCAACCTCTCCTGGACTGGCCTCCTAGGCCTGGTGCCCTGTTGCTTTCAGCCCAGATGTGGGCCCAGTCTCCTCCCCACAGTTAAGGGGTCCTGACAGCTGGAATGTGTTTATCCACAGTGCTGAGAAGGGACCTTCCCAATGCAAATTCCCTGGGACGCTGGAAGAACAGAAGGAGCCTCAAGAAATGCTCTGGCAGTGAAAGTGACACAGATGCTTAGGTTATAATGCTGAAGGCCCGGCTTCGGGGGGTTTCTTCTCCAACAAACAAGCTCAAGACAGCAGAGCAGGCACATACAAGGACCAGGGTTGGGGCCTCACTTCTTGCACTAAGCAATATCCATAATTGTTTGGTCTAATATTACCTTCACTTCTTTTTCCACCCTCCTGCTATACACACACACACTCACACTTGCAAACACACACATACACTGTCTCAGAACAGGTCAGGAACATACCCTCAAATCCTTAGCAAATTAGCAAACTTGACTTTGGGCAATTTGATGTTCACAGTACATACAGGCAAGCAGGTTCTTATACAAACACACAGGCAGGCAGATGTGTTGAAAGTTCACATGCCTACATCCCCCTATACACACGCACATATATACGGTACCCACGTACAGACACACACATTCCTCTGCCATAACACGCTCACACCCTAGCACAACACAGATACACAATAAGTAACTGCCTACAGTGGCACACACACCCACTGGCCCTGTATGCTTAGGTACAGCTCATTCTCTTCTGAGCTTCAGTTCCCACCCTCCCCCACCCTGGGCTGGGCTGGACAACTGGGCTCAAAGGGAAGTGACATGGCTTCTCTTTGTCTTCCATCTTCTCTGATAGCCCCTCTCTGCCAGGTTCATGGAGAAGAAAGCAGTGCTTTTCATTCTTCCCCCATTCCAATTCTGCAACCAAGCCTCCCACCCATCATGACACTGAGCCTGAGCAGGAGCTGTGAGGATAGAGCAGCGGGCTGGCAGAGCCCTAGAGCCCTGGCCGGGACAAGCAGGGTGCTGCCTGCCTCATTGCACATTGACATTTCCTGGGCTGCAGACAGAGGCTCTGGGAGTGCGTAGGGAGAGCTGAGCATACGCAGACTCCCATGTGCTTTGCTTACACCCACCCAGATGGGCCTGCGGTCCTCCATCTCCTGTAGGCTGCCTCATTTGGGGGCCCAGGCTGCTGCAGGCTTCAGCCTCCCTTCTAGAACCCCAAGTCCATGGAGATCAGGGGAGAGAGGCCAACGTAGGGCTGGTAACCGGACAGCCAGTGAAACAATCAATAAACACGACTCAGGTAAGTGGTAGGGAAGTAAAGATAAGAGATACTTCCCTGCTCTCAAGTGGCTCACAGTCTAGAGGGAGAGACAGACGCAAAGAAGTGATTAAAGCCCACGTGCTTACCATGATGTTAGTTACACCCAGGGAGGCACAGAGGAGGGATCCTTAACCCCGCCTGAGAGGGAGTAGTGTCCAGGAAGGCTACCTGGAAGACATGATGCCTCAGCTCATTATGGAGGATGAGTAGAAACTAGATAAAGGGGGCCAGGAAGACTCCCTAGGGCAGGAGGTAGCCTAAGGTGTGGGCAGGCTGCTGCTCTAGGGACTGTGTTCCTGAGAAGAGAGGCCAGGTCCCCTTGAATTCTACGCTGAGTTGCTGAGTGCTGCGGAAGTTCTGAGCAGGGTGGTGGCCTGCCATGGCCTGGAGGACGGGGGGTGGGGGCCGGTTCAGGGAGGAAAGTCTACTGCCTGGGTTCCCGTTGGGAGCTGAGGTCTGCAGCAGGGCAGGGCAGGGGGGCCGGAGAGCAGAAGTCAGACCAACTGAAGGCAGTGGCTACTTATCTGTATGGATATGAGAGGTGAGTGGCTGAGCCAAAGGGCTCTTTCTGGTGTCTGGGGTGGGTGACAGGAAGGATGATGAGCCAGTCAACTCCCTCCAGCTTCACAGCCCCACCTGAGCAAAGAGACACGCATCAAGAGAGCACAGACCCTCAGAAGAAGAGGTGTAGAGATACGTCTTGGCCTGACCCTGCCATTGAACAGATGAGTAAACTGAGGCTTAAAGAGAGGAATTTACCACTCCCAGTCCCCCCCCACACACACACACACACGCGCGCGCACACCAACAAGTAGTCTGGAAATAGAGCTAGGGCCTCCTGACTCCCAGGGCCTTTCATGATCATAGCGTACCTGTAGCCATACTCACCCACCTAAGCTCTTTTTCTTTTCTTTTTCTCCCTGGTTGCCTTCATCTCTCCCTGGCCTGGCCCAGACCCCCTTCATGTGACCCTGACACCAAAGAAGCTGAAGACCGGCATTGGCAGCACGGTCATCCTGTCCTGCACCCTGATGGGCTCCCCCGAGTTCACCATCCGCTGGTACCGCAACACTGAGCTGGTGCTGCCCGACGAGGCTGTCTCCATCCGTGGGCTCAGCAACGAGACCCTGCTCATCACCTCAGCCCAGAAGAGCCACTCCGGGGCCTACCAGTGCTTTGCCACCCGCAAGGCCCAGACCGCCCAGGACTTCGCCATCATCTTGCTTGAGGGTGAGTTGGGGTGGTTTCAGGACTCACTAAGCCCTGCCGGAAGGTGCCCGATCGGTGTCCCACTCCCATCCTTCCTATGCACCCAGCAGATGCCTGTCTTATTTAATCCTGGCAAGATACTTTTCAAAATGTTACCTACTTTGCAGTTGAGGAAAGTGAGGTAACGGTTACTTATCCAGGGACAGTTCAGAGCAGGGACATGGAAAATGAGACTGGTGGGAAGGGCAGGGAGGGGAGCGGAAGGGACCCCCAGAAATGGAGGGCACAGGCAAGGGGGCAGATGAGGGGCCAAGACAGTGACCTGGTAAGCAGTCCCAGGCTCCTCCAGGCAGCAGGCTCTCCACAAGTTTTAGATGAGGGTCTCCTCAGAAATGGGCTGGCAGGCTGGCAGAATGTTGGATTATCATCAGCATTTTGGTACGAAATGTGAGTGTGTGTAGAGTACGCGTTATATTTGCCTTCCTTTCTTTTTTCTATGTTGGTTTTTAAATTACCTAATACTGTTTTAATCCTTTACAAAAACCCTGCGTGGAAGGACGGCCAGGGCCAACAATCAGTTCCATGGAGGAAGCTGAGGCACCGGGGGTTGATCATCCTGGGCAAGGTTGCTCGGTCAGCCAAGACTAAGGCCCAGACACAGACTCCCACCGCCACGACCTCTGGACAGCTTGCATTTTAAGCCTCAAACTTCAGACTTTTTGCTGTAGCACCATCACCCCCTCCACCCCATCTCACCCATACTCCTGCCAGAATGAGAACTGGAATCAGAGAGCACAGGCCCCGCCTGGTCAGGTCCTGGTTCCTGCACAGTTAACCTCTGGTCCTCTGTGTCTTTACTAACAAGGGGAGGAGAAAGAGGTGGAAAAGAGAAAGTTGAGAGGAGACCCATTTTATTAAGCATGTACAGAGTCCTGTGCTAAGCAGCTTTAATGCATTAATTCATTTAATCCTCACAGCATCAGTAGGAGGAATTTATAGCATCACCCCTGTTATCACCATCCTCTGTGGATAAGAGACGGAAAGACTCCAGAGGTTAAGCGACCTGCCCAAAGACACAGAGCTAAAGTGGTAGGGCAGAATTCAAACCCAGGAATCTTAATTCGCACGCAATAGCAATTGGCACCTGACAGGGTTTCGTGGCTAGCGCATGGATTGATGTAGGTGAAAGTTCTTCATATTCCTATGGCCGCCGCTTTCCCTCCTCCCCCTGTGGGGTGGGTGGCCTGGTGGGATGATCACTCAGTGGCTCAGTGACTCTGAAGGGGGCTCCTCACTCCCTGCAGATGGCACGCCCCGCGTCGTCTCCTCCTTCAGCGAGAAGGTGGTCAATCCCGGGGAGCAGTTCTCACTGATGTGTGCAGCCAAGGGAGCCCCACCCCCCACTGTCACCTGGGCCTTGGACGACGAGCCCATCATGCGGGATGGGAGCCACCGTACCAACCAGTACACCATGTCTGACGGCACCACCATCAGCCACATGAACGTCACAGGCCCCCAGATCCGAGACGGGGGCGTTTACCGGTGCACCGCGCGGAACTCGGTGGGCAGTGCTGAATATCAGGCGCGAATAAACGTAAGAGGTGCCTGTCTACATTTAAATATCAGAATAGGCTTTTGAGTTCCTTTGCCATCTCTGTGATTATCATTATTCTTGTGGTGCTAGGTACTTACTATTAATTGTTATTTTGGTTTTAGTAGAGGTCTCTTTCCTTTCTCCCCTTTTCCCCTTCCCCCTACAGCCCCACCATCCATTCATGTGCCTGCGTGCATGTGTGTGTGTGTGTGCGCACGCGCGTGTGTGTGTGTGTGTCTGTCTGTCTGTCTGGTAGACTTCACTGCCTTGGCATTTCCACCCCCTTCTCCTGCAGTCTGACCTGACCCCTCCCCCACTCTTCCATTAAATCTCTCTGGTCCCAGGTACACAAAGTACCCTGCTAACATTCAGCAGCCCCACCATGGCCTTGTAAGCATAGGACAGGGAAGGAGCAGTGGGGTGAGGCTTGGCCTTTGGTAGGGTGTCCACCAAAGCTGTGTTCCCAGTGTACTTCCTCTGAGTCATCCCCTAAATGCTGCAGGAGGTTTAAGCAGCAGGAGTAATTGCACCATCTTCTCCCAATCCTCATTCCTCCTCCTTACCATCTCTCCCAAAGGCTGAAGCCATGAAGAGTAAGAGGCTCAGACTGGGTAGGGTTACCCCAAGACAGGTAGCCCTCAAGCTGAAGGAGTCCTCAGGTGATCATGCCCAGGTCTCAGTTCTCCAAGTCACTGTGATGAGGACAGTCTCCTCCAAAGCGCTTTGCAACCCTGTGGGGTCAGATTGGTCCTCATGTGACCCTACCAGTGACCCCTGACCCAAGGGCAGAGGAGGACCAAGAGAAGAGAGGAGGGGTAATGGAGCAGGGGTGCTGGTGGCTGCCATGGGGCAGGGAAATGGAGAGGGGATTCATGTTCAATTCACCTGTGCTGGGCAGGTCTCTAACCGCATATGAAAAATATACCCTACATTTGGCCATCCTCCCACCCTCTCCTCTGAATCCTGAGAGAACCCCTGGTTCCGCTGCTCATCTCCTGGGTGCAGAACCTGATGGCCTCCAGCACTGCCCTGTGGGGTGGCCTCTGAGCCCCTTTACAATCCCATGTTACCATCTGCCCAGATGACCCAGCTGATGACAGCCCCTCCCCTCTTTTTAGGCCCTTCACAGGGGCCCACAAAACACATTTACCTGTTGAAAGAAAATTATCAATTCATCCAATGAAGACCTTCCTATCATCCTTTAAATAGTTGATATATATAAGATCCTTTTTGGTACAAGACCATCATGAGCAAGTCGAATGAAAACAACAAAATCTCCATATTTCCATTTTAATCCCCCAAATCTTATCCTAATAAATGAGGACTTGCCCTCCCAAATCCCATCACTGCTTGGCAAGGCTGCAGTTTGGTCACGTACTCCTTACCTTTAGGGGAAAGATTGCTTTGCCCTAGGCATGAATGGAACGCATGTCTGTTTGCAACTAATTGAAGCCAGTAACAGAGAGTTCTGGAGAGACCACAGGTGCCCCCAGTTCCAGCCTCTGCCTTTAGCCTTGTAATAAGGGATGCCCTCCTTCTCCCTCCCCACCAGATGAATTTCCGCCCCCTGCTAGTTTCAAAGGCCAAGCAACTGAGAAGAGTATCACAGGGCAGGGCCCGGTTGTCCCTGGCTAACCGCACCACTTGCCCGTCCTCTCTTCCTCCCTCTGGACTCCTGCCCAGGCCCCCCCAGCATCCGGGCAATGAGGAACATCACAGCAGTCGCAGGGCGGGACACCCTTATCAACTGCAGGGTCATTGGCTACCCCTACTATTCCATCAAATGGTACAAGGATGCCCTGCTGCTGCCTGACAACCATCGCCAGGTGGTGTTCGAGAATGGGACCCTCAAGCTGACTGACGTGCAGAAGGGCATGGATGAGGGGGAGTACCTGTGCAGTGTCCTCATCCAGCCCCAGCTCTCCATCAGCCAGAGTGTCCACGTGGCCGTCAAAGGTAGGAATCCCCTGGAACCAGTGTTGCCAGTCACCCAGGACTGTGGGTTCTTCTCCAACCAGCTACTAGGCAGCAGCAGGCCATCCTGAGTGAGTAGAAAGTCAAGGAGGAGAGGGCCTCCACATGGCATTTGAGAGAAAAGTGGCAGGGTGGAAGACTGTGGGCACACAAGGCCATGAGTACCCCCACATTCCAGTTTACTCCATGGGTGACAGGACAAGGCAGCACTGCACCCAGGGGCATGAGGGGCCAGTGACACACAAAAAGGATCCGGGGAAAGAGGCCCAGGACAGAGATGGCAGGCTATATAGATCCCCTGCTGCAGCATGGAGCCACTGAGAACTCAGGAGGGGCCCACCAGAGACCAACAAGAGGAGGTGATGGGTAGGAGCCAAGAGAGTGCAAGCAGCAGGAGGTTGGGTGGAGGGAGCATATGCTGTGTGCCCTGACTCCCTTATGGGGTAGAGATTGCCTGGCTCAGGCTGTTTTGACAGGAATGGCAAGGACCTTACAACTGCTAATGCTGCCTGAGGCCTGGAAAGCACCTCCTGGAGCTTAAAAATCTCCTCCCTCTCTCCAGGCCCTTCATGCTCCCCTGAGTGAGGTTTGTGTTCTGTGCAGGGGCACTTAGCACCATTTCTGGTACAGGAGAGCCATTCAGTAAGTGTCTGTGTATTAAATGAATGAATGAATATAAATGAGCAAATAATGAATGCATGAGTAGATGATGGATATCCCTTTGGTTCTGGGGCTGTGCAGGTGTATGAAACTTCCTTCCAAATACATTCTTTGGAACTGGCAGGCCAGGAGACTGTCTAGGCAATGAATGAAAGCAAAGTGGTCTGGTTGCTCTGGGGCAGAATGGGGAGATGTAACCTCTAGGCCTGGATGAGATGAGGTCAGTACAAGCCAGGTAGCTTCTGTCTAACCTAGAAGGACTCAGAGTCAGGAAGGGCCAGCTAGAAGGAAGCACACTCTAGCTTAGGAATGAAGAAGGAGCTCTGGGACCACCAGAGAAAGAGTCAGGAAGAGAGACAGGGCCCATGAGAATTCTGGGGCGAGTCAATGAGAACATCTGGGCATCTGTGTCAGCCCAGGGCAGTGAGGAGGAAAGGCTGGGACAACATAAACCAGAAGAAAGCTAGCTTGGGCCCTGGGCCCCATGGAAAGGAAGAAAAAGCAGAGGGGTCCAGGCCCAGAAAAGGTCCATGACACGAGGGGAAAGCCCCAGAGGAAGGCCACAGAGGGTCCCAGACTCCTGAAGCAAGGTTGAATGAAAGCCTTGTAGACAGAAGGAGGGAAGTCTGGGAGAAGGATGAGCGGGGAGACAGATCCTGCCTTTGGTTTGGGCCTGTTCAAGCATACAGTGATGATGGGACATCCAGGTGGAAATGTCTGGGGACAGCAGGCAAAACTGAGCAGTAGAAGCAAAAGGCATGGTCAGTACTTTTTTTTGTCCTTGTCACCCAGTTCCCCCTCATTGCCACACAGGGGCCATGTCACATGCCTCCTTGTATACCCAGCACCTGTCACAATGCTAGACAGTGAGTGTTTCTTGAACTAAAATTGAGACAGCAGTCTGGGTTGGATAACTTTCTGGGAAGCCTCACATTGATCCCTGAGAACTGGGAGCTCTGTGGCTATCTCAGGCCTGGGGAGGAGAGAGAAGTCCCATACAATCTGCCTTCCTGTTTCCCAGCTGCTGTACCCCAGCCAGGCTGAAGCCCATTCTGTCCACTTCCTCAGCCTACTGCCTCTGCCCAGCCCGAGGTCCTTGGGCTGGCAGGACCCCAACCCCCAGGCCATATCCCAATTTGGTGGCCCTGGAATACAGTGCAGCCTGTCTCCCCTTTCCCTGCATCACAGACTTCCTGTATCCATTTCCATTACAAGGAGTAGACCAAGAGTTTACAGTGTAAATATCACATATTAAAACATCTAACCTTTGCTCTGCTCCATTAGACCACCTGCACCGTTGAGCATGTGGCTGGGATTGTTGGCTCAAAACAAACAAACAAACAAACAAAAAACCACAGGGCTCCAGTGAGCCTTGAAGTATGCAGAACATCCTGAAAGCTGTTCTTCTCATTAATTATTCATCCTCATTCAGGGAGCAATCAGTCCTAATGAATTGAATCTGATGCATCCTAGCTCAGCGACTCACTGGGCCTGTTGTGATTGTTCTGGGCTGAGTGACAGTGTCTCCCCAACCCAGGAAAGGCAGGTGTGTGTCTGCACGTATGTGCATGCACACACACGTACATATTATCCTAGAGGGCAAAGCCCATGCACCAGCACCAAGCACAAGCTTGGCATTCTTAAAGCAGGGATGTGTGTGTACACAGTATACCAGCCCGTGTGCACACATTCCCTCTTCCCCACCTTCCATGTGTGAAAATTCAACCCTATCAGGATTTTCACCTTTGTCCTCTCCAGACCAAGAAGCAGCATTTGTGTGAGGAGCTCTGAAGATCCTGTGGCCCTGCCACTCTGAAAGCTCAGGTTCCTTTTCCCTCCTCTTTTCCCTACTCCCTCTCTCCACCTCATTAGAATACATTTGTGCAAAGAGCCTATCAGAGCTGATTATGAACACACTGCCTGATTAGATGATGTGCTATTCAAGAATCACTCAAGGAGGAGGGGGAAGGAGGTACTCTGGGTATGAAAAGGGCTTCTGACTCTGAGGTAGAAACGGGCCCACGGGCAGCACTCTGGACCCCACTCCTTCTGCCTGGCTGGGACATGCGTCCCACCCAGAGGATCAGAGCAGAGACCCAGACTGTAGAAACGGCAAGGTGCAGGTGGGGCAGGGCGCTTGAAGCTGGAGACCAAATGGACAGGCCCCCACCATCTCTCTGTGGTATGAAGGGCTATGGGAAGGGTGGAGAAAAAACCCATGCTGCTCCATAAGCTGGAAAAACAACCGCTGACTCCATTCCTTCTGGGACTGCTTGTCTTCTGATGAAATTTTTTAAACACTGAGCTAAGAGCAGTGTTTAAATTTGCATGCACATGCATGTACACACATGTGCAGAAACCTGCATGCATGAGTACAATGCATGTGCACATTGGTACATGCAACAAATGTGCACATATTAACCTATCCACACATGCTCATATACATACATCATACATGCTGGCAGTTATATATACACAAATATTCCCTCTGTCCATATCCTTCTGTAAGGCAGCTGCGAATGACGCCATATGAAATAGTGCCCCTGTGAGCCAGCTATGGCCCAGCAGGGTGGAAGGGATGGAGGGGAGAGAAGGCAAAGATGCTTCAAGGGCTGCCTGGGCTTTGGAGTGTAACACTGACTGGTGGGGGAGAGCCAGGCTGCAGAGAAGGCAAGTGCTCGTCTCTGGGCATCCTAACAGATCCTTGGCAGGATGCTAAGAGGCCAGCAGATGGATCCAACCTAGATTTGGTGTCTTTAGGGCCCCCTGTAGCTGAAAAATGATGTAGCAGAAAAGCATCTCTGAGCGCACAGGCTGAATGTTTAATTAACTAAGGAGGCAGGGCTGCCACTGGTGTTCCTTGTCCTTGGCTCAGTGAGGGAACATCTTCATCCCCACAGGTGAGTCTCTTGGGGCCTGTGGAGCCAAAACAAGGACATGAGATACTTTCTGCCCATGTTCAACAAGTCCAGGACCAGGAGAGAGTGCCAAGTCCCTGTGGGGCAAATGGGAAAGAGGACACACTCACGTTCACACACACTTATTCCCAATGCTCATACTCCCCCCAAACTCCTTCTCCCCTCATTGCTCAAACCAGTCCCCGCCATGTGCTTGGAGCCTTTGAAGAAGCCCACCTTCCACCCTAGTAAGTGGGTATCTGTGAGCATAGGGCTTAAGCCAGCCACCTGGTTGAATGCCTGCTCTTGGCAGAGGTGGAGGTTTGGAAGGAACCCCCCACAAATCCACAGGAAGGTGGCACGTCAGGTTCCACAGGGGTAGATTGCCCAATTTACTGGGAGAGGGGACACCAGAGAAGCTGCTGCCAACAGCCCTATTCCTCAGCGGGAACATAGATAGGGACAGGCTTCCTCCTTATCGGACAGACAAGGCTTAAGATGACAATAGTGGCCATGAGGAAGCAGCAGCAGCCATTTATTCACTCGGTGACATTTACTGTGCACCCACTTCCAGGTCCTGTGCTGTGCATACAGCAGTGCTCACGACGGACAGAAATCCCTGCCCCTAGGGAGCCCCCATTCTAGCGGGAAATGGAGAGCACACAGTATATGAAGAAGCTGTCTCCTGCCAAACAGGGAGTGGGAATGAGAGTACCAAGGGGAGGAGGGAGTAGCCTGCAGTTTTAAACAGATGGCCAGGGTAGGCCTTCCTACCTTGGCTCCTTCCTGAGAAGGGGGTTGTGTAACAAAAACTGAGGTTATTATTCCTAAAACACTAGATTGGTTACAACTGGGACGTCAGCCTCAGGGCTTTAGAGATTACATCCTCCAGCTCGTCCACTTTGCAGATGAGGTAGCCAAGGCTCTGGAGAGGAGGTGGGGTGGGCTGAGGAGGCCACTTGCCCGCACTCACCAGCGGAGACAGCAGAGGCTGGAACCCAGGTGTCCTGGTGCCCAGGCATGGCTCCCTCCCCATCTCCATGCTGCAGAGGCAGAGAAGCTCCACTTCGCCCAGGGCCCAGTCTCTGCCAAACAGGTGCAGTAAATAAAAGGGCTCAGCTTCGAAGAGAGATGAAAGATGCCATAAAGCATTTATGGGCTGGGCTGGTGGTCAGCAAGCCCTCCTCTGCGAAACACTCCCAAACAAGTGGCCTTAAAGTCTTTATTGTGGCCGGACGCCCCATGGACCACGTCAACTGCTATATCCTCTTGGCCTCTTCACCGTTCCAGCCCCTTGTTCTGACCCTGCCTCCTTCAAGGCAGACTGAGCTGCCCCTCACAAAGATGACTCAGAGCAGGGCTTCCCAAGAGAAGTCCCTGGGTGAAGTGGCATGGGTGCCCCTACACTCAAGCTGTGTGCTGGGGAAATGCTGGCACTGAGGGTGGGAGGGGAGCCCTTGTGGGCTGCAGTCAGCACTGAAGGGGTCCTTGGTCATCACCACGATGGAAGCGGGCAGAGCCCCCAGCTACTGAGGATGCTTTCCCAGGGGTAGACATGGACATATGCACATTCAACTAGCCCGAGCCCACCTCTGAGCGCTGGGGAAGATGCTGTTGACTCACAGATCAGAAAGCAGCCCCACATCCAGACAGCTGCCAGTGTACCCATCTCAGAGCCCCACACCCTGCTTCTCAGTCCACCCACTCAGTGTTCCTCCTAGTAGTCAGCAAGCCAGCGAAGACGCCAGGATCCCTGCGCTTTCTTTTCCCTCCAGGCCTTGTGCCCACAGTTATAGGGTTATCAGAATGATATCCTAGAGGTGAAGAATTCTGTGAGCAGCTCTGGCCCTTAGCATTCCAACCAAAGGATTCCTAAGGGAACCCATCACCCACAGCATCACACCTGCTCATTAACCCGCAGCAGTGGTAAAGGGTAGAGGGAAGCCAGGGGCCTGCCTTGGACCTCTGAGTTGTCTGGTCCTCTGCCCTCCACAGGTCGGTAGAGAGTTCTAAGGCCTAAAGAGCTCTGGCCAGCCCAGGTGAATGTCTAACCCACCCCGGATGGATATTAACAACTCTCCTGCAGTGGTCTGCCAAGCAGCCATCAATGTTACACTTGAAAACCAGAGGGAAATGACAGGCCCTAGTTGGCCTCTCCCTCCTACGTAGCTCAGTCTTACCCCTCTCTCATATATATGTATGAGTCATAATATATATAATGTATGTGTTCTTTAACTCAGTCCAAATGCTGCCTCCTCCGTGAAGCTGTGGCCACCCAACTAAATGACACTTTGCTGTGAGTTCAGTGTCTTTATATTCAGATGGTTCTTGTCCAATAATCGCTGAGGGAAATACCTGCCCTTCCCTAGAAAATGATAAGCTCCTGGGGGGTTTTGTCTATATCTTAAGCATGTTCCTACTTCCCCAAGTCCACACGGAGCATAATGCCTTCACAGAGCAGGCATTTCATAAATATTAGATGAATTAGTTAATGAATTAACCTGCTTTAGTAACTTGTTCCATTATCTAAATCCCTTCTTACTGAGAGAGACAGTTTTCCTCTTGCCTGAGCTAAATCTTCCTAATTTCTATCTATCACTCTCCGTTTGCTGTGTCCTCAATGGAAATGTTCACTTGACCATCCTTCCCCGGGCATAGCCCTGCAGACTTGGCAATGCCTGGGCAGAGCCTCCCAGCTCCTTACTTTGCCCACACACTTCCTTGGCAGCCCCTCCTCACTGCTGTAACTCTCCCCTTGTCCGTAGGGCTCTTAAATCAAAGAAGCCAGCTGTGGGGCTGGAACAGCAAGGGCCTAACACCTAGGAAGGCCCAGGGGAGAAGCTCCCAGCTCCAAAATTCCAGCATAAATACAGCATCTTGAGGAGCAGCATAGAGCCCCCCCCTCTTTTTCTGAATGGACCCCCATCCTGTGCTCTTACCACCCCTTGCTCACCTCACGGGTAAACATTTAAGATCAACCCAGGAAATGATCTATAGACCTATGTTCTTTAATTTACTATACTCACCTGACATTTATTGGGCTCTTATAATTTATCTGGTCAGTAAGTCCTACTTACTGCCCTAAAGGAGCTCCCAGACTCCCAGGGAAGGTGGTCATGCAAAAGCTACTTGACTGCCATATGGTGTGCGCCATGATCAAGGTGTGCACCAGGTGCTGCAGGGCTGTGCAGGAGCGGGCCAGGCTTCACAGGAGAGGTGTCACTGGAGCAGGGTCTGAAAGGGTGAGGAAAGGTTTTCCCAGGAGGCCTGCCAGGCTCTAGCCTTGGACCTTTGCTGGAATAACTGGACTAAAACTGGTTCTTCTGCGCCTCAGAAAACAAAGTGGGTAGCAGATCTGAGTCTCTGCGATAATTCCACCAAAAAGTCTAAGGAAATCAGAGGCCTAGATTTTTCCTAGGAACAAAAAAAGGGTGGGGGTGGGGCAGACTAGCAGAGCCCAGCAGAGGAATGTCTGGGAAGTCTCAGCAATGGGCATTTGGCCATTACTAGAGTCAGGGTTCCAGAAAAAACCTATCTGGATATCTAGGACCCAGTAAACCACTCAGAATACTAGGGAGGCCCCAACCCAGACAGCAGAGGCAGCCAGAGATTGGGATGGGGAGATCCAGAAAGTCACCAGTCTCGGAAAACCTGGATGGACTTAGGACTTAAATTTGGGTTCAGGGTTATCTGGAATGAGGTGGGTCAAAAGCCAGCCATTGGGCTAGGAGCACATGTGGTAGGAAAGTAAAAGAACAGATGCCCAGCTGCGTTCACCCAGGCAGAGGCTGTGCCTTGCAACTGTGGGGCAGTGATAGAGCCCCTGGGGCTGGAGTGAAGGGTAAGGTGGGAGATGAAATGGGGTAGGTCAGCAAGGCCTCTGCTGAGGGATATAGCTCTTGTTCCATAGATCACAAAGACAACATTGCTCCTAAATTTCAGTTCCTCTGGACCTGGAGCCCCTGATCAAGTCCTTTCTCGGGCATCCACAGGGCTACCAATGGTTTTATATGTGCACACCTGACCACTCCCCAGGGGCAGCAGGGAGGATCTGGGACATGCATAGGAAGCCAGCCCTCCTTTTCCCCTCAGCGCTTGTCCTCACTGTAGCCACTCTGGTTTGGCCTAGGGTAGAGAGTAACAGGATTCCCAGGAAAGGCGGAGCTGGCCCCTGGGAGAAGGCTGGAGGACTGTGGACAGCCTTGTAATTTAATTATTTCACTGCAGAAAGGAGATCTCATCTACTGTGTGCTCATCCCTGTTAAGCTAATTGTCTGTCTCCTCTATCTTCTCCCCCACTTGCTGGGGAAGTTGTTGCAACCTAATTGACTTATCATAAAGATAATGGCTGACACTCTAGCCAGAGCTGAAAAAGGAGGATCCCTCCCACAGCAGTGCAGGCTCCAGACAGGCCCCCCAGGGGCTGAAATGTGGGCAGTGGTGGGAGGGGAGAATAAGCCCAGTCTCTGGGGGGGGGGGGGGGGCGGAGACTGTGTGGAAAATGCTTAGCCAGATGAGTCTAACCAACCTGGTTGTCTTGCAAACACCAGGGTCACCTCTCTGCTCTTTCCTGCCATCCAAGGGGAGCTCACTTATGAAACAAAAGGATCTCTGCCCTGGGCATGCTTGGGATACTCGCAGAGAGGCAAGCAGGCAGCATATAGGAGAGAGCTTGGACTTGGAAGACAGACGGATGACAATCACTTCTTATGAGCAGGGTGACCTAGGGCAAATCATTTCTCTGCTCTGAACTTCAGTTTTCACATCTCTAAAGTGGAGACAATTAAGCTCACAGTACATTGTTGGTGGGAGGATTCAGTGAGATGGTGCAGGAGATACAGCAACAGACTGTATCTCCTATGCATTGCTAGAAGCTTCCACTCACCTGTCCTAATTCTTGAGGACAATGGTAAAGGGCTGGGGGTAGACAGTGGGACCTCTGCGGAACCAGAGCACAGCACCCTGGTTTCAGACCAGCAGCTATGGGGTGTGCATAGGACAGAGTCTCAGTGCTGGCCTTCCTTTCCTGTCATCTGGGGCACATCATCCCTATCAACCCCAGGTCCCCAGAGAGCTGTGAACTGCATCTCTGGACGCAGACAGTTGGCACAGGGGTGCTGAGGAATGACAGGGAAATTAGGGTGAAAGCTAAGCAGTCAGATAAGAGTCAAGAAGCACATGCAGCATCACCATTCAAGGTCCAGGACAAGTCTGAAGGTCGGGATTAATGCAGGCCAACCAAGGCCTTGAACAGAGACACTGGGTCCAGGGCTGGAGATGCAGGCAGAAGAGGGATGGGAGTCAGGGGACAATGGTAGGGCACCCCAAGAGATTCTACATATAGAAGAAAACAAGGCATCTGTGCCCCAGAGGAACTCTGTTGACAGCCCATGTTGGGGTCAGAAGGAGCCCAAAGGTGAGGCAGGTGAGGCAGTACTGCTGGCCAGGCTGGGGCAAACAGAGGGCCTGACAGCAGCACTCCCCTTGCCTTCCCAGTGCCCCCTCTGATCCAGCCCTTTGAGTTCCCACCTGCCTCCATTGGCCAGCTGCTCTACATCCCCTGTGTGGTATCCTCGGGAGACATGCCCATTCGCATCACCTGGAGGAAGGACGGACAGGTGATCATCTCGGGCTCTGGCGTGACTATCGAGAGCAAGGAGTTCATGAGCTCCCTGCAGATCTCCAGCGTCTCCCTCAAGCACAATGGCAACTACACATGCATCGCCAGCAATGCAGCAGCCACTGTAAGCCGAGAGCGCCAGCTCATCGTACGTGGTGAGTGGGGGCAAGCGAGTAGTGGGACAGAGAGAGCCCAGCTCTGAATACTGATAAAAGTCTCTAGGGGTTTCAGGTTTGAATCACAAGCTTATGGCAGGTTGGCTCTGTTAGGTGCCTTAAAGATCAAGAGGTTCAAAACTGTTCACTTTCCAGGCCAGGAAACTGAGACCTAGTGAGGGGGAGGCACTCACTCATTTAGTCACTGGCACAACAGAACTGTAACTCAGAACTCCGAACTCCCAATCCAATCACTCAGAAAGAGCTCTCAGCATCTCTGGTTTGGGAGCTGCCAGACCCCAGCTTTAGAAGAGACACTGAATGGAAAGTTCCCGGAGCCCAAAAGACCTATCAGAGACTGAGATGCTCTGTTTCTCCCACGTCCCCTCTGTCTGCAGTGCCACCTCGATTCGTGGTGCAGCCCAACAACCAGGATGGCATCTATGGCAAAGCTGGAGTGCTCAACTGCTCAGTGGATGGCTATCCCCCACCCAAGGTCATGTGGAAGCATGCCAAGGGTAAGGCCCTGGTCACTCAGCCGCTCCGAGTAGCCAGGGATAGGGAAGGAAGGATACTGATGAGACCCGGGCCAGGGTCTCTACACACAACCCCTAGCCCTGGGTGGGAACCCTTGGTTCTGAACTTCAAGGGGATCCTAGGCTATACCTGATCTGGAGGTCATCCTCAGACTCCCCTGTGGTCTGTGGACCAGGACAGCTCTCATGCTGACTCCAAATTCTCTTTTGTCCCCACAGATTGACCTCTCCCCTTCCCTTCCAGCCCTAGAACTTGGTGTACTCCATTTTCCCCACCCCCACTCTCTACTCTGGGGTCCCTAATCTTTATCAGCCCCTGCTTCTCACCAGTTATGATTTTGGTCCTCCTTGGAGCCCAATTTCTTATCTAGCCCATGTCCAGGGCTCACACTGGAAGAATGTAGGGGGTGCCCAAGGCCCCCATTGGAAGATGGCTGGCCTTCTGCCCAGGCCTCACTGCCTAAGACCAGAAAACTGCTATTTGAGGCCTCATCCCTTCACCCATTGCCAAGTGGCCTGAAGACAACTCTCTCTTCCTGCCTAAGGAATTTGCCCCAAAGAAGCTCAGTGCCAAGGTGGTCATTCCAACTCCATCTCCTCACTCAGAGCTGGGGCAGGACCAGCACTCTGTGAGACTCTTTCCTGTTGCCCAGGAAACAGGAGCTGTGTGGGAATGGTATAAAATAGCCCTAGATCTGCAAGAGGAAAGTATTGGGTCTATTTGTTGGGACACTGCAGCTCACCCAGCTCACTCTGTGGCCCAGATAGCAGCCCTTCTCACCTCTGTCTTCTTCCAGGGAGCGGGAACCCCCAGCAGTACCACCCAGTGCCCCTCACCGGCCGCATCCAGCTCCTGCCCAACAGCTCACTGCTGATCCGCCACGTCCTGGAAGAGGACATCGGCTACTACCTCTGCCAGGCCAGCAATGGTGTGGGCACCGACATCAGCAAGTCCATGTTCCTCACTGTCAAGAGTGAGTCCTGCCCCTGTGGCCTTCCCACATCCCCAGATCACAGGCCAGGCCCAGCTCTGCACTCACCCTGCCTGCCCCTTGATTCCCATCGTTCGACTTGTGAAGGGGAGGCAGGAAGTATTCCTAGTCACAGGCGGGCTTGAGACCCTCAGATGGGGGATTCAAAAGCACAGTCATGTAAAGCAATGGCCTCACCCTGAATGGTCCCAGCTTACCCCACTCTAGCCATGATAAGCTCATGATTTCCTCATGGGATCACTTGACTTCTCATTTACTCCAATCTGTATGTTGACAATTCTATCTGAATAGTCATATCAAACAATTTATTTCTGTTACTTAATGTATACTTACTTGTATATAACCTGTTTGCTGTGACTTAGGAAAGAGGATACCATATACAGCCAGGGGTGTCCAACCTGTGGCCCACAGACCACATGCAGCTCAGGATGGCTATGAATGTGGCCCAACACAAAATTGTAAATTTACTTAAAACATTAAGAGATTTTTTTGTGTGATTATATGTCACAATGTTTTTAATGTGTGGCCCAAGACAACTCTTCTTCTTCCAGTGTGTCCCAGAGACACCAAAAGATTGGACACCCCTGCCTAGGAGAAAACCTGGGACCAGTTTCAGATCTACCTGAGGGGCTATGTGACTTTATGCAAATCCCTTTACCTCTCTAGGTTCTAGTTTCTTCACTTGGGCTAGCAGTTCATTCCTAGGTCACCCACCCCACCACACAGATGTGAATAACATAGGAAATGGTTGTAGAAAGAGGAAAATGCATCAGAAAAGTCAAAAGAGCAATAAAACTCATTGGTGCTATATTAGTGGTTTCTAAGTCCCCTGGCATAGAGCTGATCTTGAAGCCCAGACCATTCTACCCCTGAATTCTGTCACAGACACACATTCCTACTGTGTGAATCTGCCCCATTAGTCTTAGGGGTCTGTATAATGGGCTCCCAGGAATCATGTCATAAGGACAGTGTCCATCTGGCCCTATGTCAGGAAATGGACCACAGGGCATAGAGGACAGTGGTAAGAGCCTAAGTTTTAGAGTTTGACCAACCCCAGTATGAGTTTGGACTCCATGTGAGCCTTACTGTGGCCTTGATGATTATACTTGGCCTCTCTGTACTTCTTCTTCCTGATACCCAAAAGGAGGGTCATAAGAGTGCCTTACCTGTTATGTTTTGTGTCAAGAATAAATCAGATGACATGGGTAAGGCAACCATTATGGTAACTCGCACCCAGTAGGCCAGCAAAGATTTAGCCCCAGTTCTGTTATTCTTAATGATAGTCCCTCCAGGGTACATGTAGGAAAGGCTGCTGAGAGCAGTGCCTGGGGTTGGGCTGTTCAGCATCTCCTTCCTTTATCATAGCTTCTTTATCACTTGCCAAACCCTGTGTTCAGCTCAGCAGCAGACAAGGAAGTCCTGGCGATCTGCGATCGATGCTCAGGGAGCTTGGAGCTGGAATCCCCACCCTGGGGAGCTACTTCCCTCACACTATCAAAAAGCACTTTGTCCTTAATAAAATCAGGCAATCAGTCTACATCCCTCAGGCAGGGAGAGCTTTGCTAATTCTGCCTGTGTGAGGCAAGAGGAATAGTAGACACTTCTGGAACCATCCTTGGTAGTTGATCCTTATATTTCCACTTTCAGCAGGATAGATGAGCCCAAATGCTCAGACTTTTTGGGTGGAGGGCCTTCACTATTTTCTCCAAGTTAGGGGATTCCACTGAGTAAGTGTGTCCATGGCTTTGTGGTACATGGTTTCTCTGCGGAGATGAGGGGACATGGGTGTCAGGCAGCCCCATGATCTGGAGGTAGGCTGTGTGTGAGGAGACCCAGTTCACATTAAGCTATTCCTGATGTCATGGGAACTTTCTGGGCCTGAATTTTCCCTTTCTGTCCTCACTTTCCAACCCAGGCAGAAGCTATGAAGCATTCAGGTGTTCAGGGAAAGCACATTTTGTAAACGCAGGGCAGCCTGTGAACTTGTGCAATTACATGCGCACATGTGCACACACACACACACACACACACTCACACTCACAGTGGCGTTAACCACTGGCCTGACTTCTTCCCAAGGGAATTTCATACCACTCTAATTATCACTATGGGTAGAATCTTCTTTTCCTCCCCCTTGTCCTAATTTCAGCTGTGTTGTCATTTTCCTTTGCTTCCTTCCACAGTAATGCACATGCATACTCTTTTCCTGCATCTGCTCCTTCTCACAAACACCTCTGGGTCCTATTTCCCACTCCACTTCCCTCCCCTCAACACTGTCCACTCAGTGTCTCTCCACACTTCCTCACATAGCCTCCCTGCACCGCCAGCTTCGTCCCCTGCCCACCCCTCACAGAGCCCCCTGTGCTCCCTCACACACTCTCAGCACATTCGGGGGCTCCAAACCCTCACACACATGTGCTCCTTCAGTTGGCCCTTTCCTCACATCCTTTCTCCGTCACAAACACCCCTTCCCTTCTAGTCGCCCCCCCCCCTTCCCTGTGACCTGCTCAGGCATGCTGTAGGCCTCTGGGCCACCCCACTTCCACCAAGAGCAGAGGAGGCAGAGCCAGGGCTTTGAGGCCTGAGGGCAGTCGATGTGGATGGCTGAGCATGGCCAGGGCCTCTGACTGGGACTGGAAGGCCTGACTGACCTTCTATAACAGCCTGAACAATGCTACTGACCACTGGGAGGCGCTCGTGTGACAATGTGACAAGGTGGATAGGATGCCGTAGAAGTGCTCCTGATCTTCTCTGTGAACTTCCATTCTGCCTTCTGCTGCTCTGACACAGGCATCCTGCTCCAGGGAATTTGCCTCAGCTCCTCCACTTGCACATCCTCCTCCCCCTTCCTGCTGTGCCCTCTTCTTTCTTTCCTCCTCCCTCAGCTTTCCCGGTTTCCCAAACTCTGACTTTGATTGAAAGAGCACACGTAAGGACATAGGGAAGGGCCTTTAGGACCCAGGCATGCGAGTCACCAATGGGACTGCCAGGGGAAAGCCAATCCTAGCCATACCTAGTCCATCTCAAACTGCCCACACCACCATTTGCAGAGGTGGCCACAGAAGGACTTGCCATCTGCAAAGCCAGTTTCAAGGCTTGCCTCAGTGCTTCTACCACACTCAGGAAAATGCTGACCCAATACAACCCCGCCTTGTCAGACTGCATACTTTCATGAACTCTCAGAAGGCAAACTGATCTAGTCCCCACTTTGGCCAAGTAGGAATAAGAAAGTAAATACTATATCAAAGAGACATACATTGTAAAAAGCATCTCAGTGTCAGATTAGACATTTGTGGTTGGCCTCTGTTGGGGTATTTCCATATGTTGACCCCTCCACAGTTTCCCATGATAACTAACAGGTTCTCACTGAACAGTCATTAAATAGGTCTATAAAACTCTATGGCTAAGAGCATGGACTTTACAACCAGAAGGACCTGGGTTCAAATCCAAGCTCTGCCACTTAATAGCTATGGGATCTTGGACAATAATCTCTGTAAGCCCCAATTTCCTTCTATGTAGGTTTTAAATTCATTGGTTAAGTTTAAATTAGGCATGCATTTACAGCAGTTAACACAGTACTTGGCACAAAATATTCAATAATCATCAATCACTAGTGTTAGATGCTGCAAATTTAGTGATGAGTAAAATGAAGTTGCTATTCTCAGGGAATTTAGAATCTTAAAGAGGAGACAAACATATACCCAAAACAAGTTGAATGTACAAAATAGCAAGTGCCTTTAAAAGCTATAAACAGGATGATACAAAGAAAGCCAGAGATGGAGTAACCAGTTTTAGCTTTGGGGTCAATAAAAGAATGTCAAGAAAAGCTCCACAAACATAATAGTTGCGAAGTAGGACTTGAAGGATGAGGAGGATTCTAATAAGAACCAATAGGGGCAAAGTTCATTCCATCCCATGATGAGGAAGAAGCATGACAAGGGCATGGAGTTAGAAGAGGCCATGAATGTCGTCCAGTGAGGTGGTGTCAAAAGGAGAGCAAGGGGAAGGTGGACAGGGAGAATAAATGTGAGGTTCTTATAAGCTTTAGAAGCTAAATGTTATCTTTCCATGGAACATTGATTCTTGATATCTGGTACCAAACCAAAGTTCCAGGAGCCCCAGGGTCTGATGGGAGTTGGGATTCCAGAGCCGGTTCTTGGAGAATTGCTACGTAGAACCTTTGATCAGGGCCCCAGATTGCTAAGACGGTGTTCGAGTGGGAAAGTAGTTTTCCAAAGTCACTGGACATCCTTGCTGGCAACCAACCAAGCCCCATTGGACCCCTCTTCTTTCTGACCCCAGCCTGTTGGTGTTGGCTAAGCCAATGAATGCTTGAGCATTTAGCCTAGTCTTGCCACCATCGCAAGTACAGCACTTGATAGTTTATAAAGCTCCTCTCATACCTTGCCTATGAGGATGGCAGGCTGGGTCAAGATCATTGGGTGATAGAGTCCTGGGTGAAATTCAAATTTACATCTGTAGACTCCTGGTTTGGTTGAAAGAGCACATAACAAGAGACAGAAGAGTGGATGCTCATTCCAGCTCAGTGACATGCTACACAGTGCTGTCCACGCCTTCTTTTCTCTGGGCCTCAATTTCCTCATCTGCACAGTAAGAGGCCTAGATTGGAACATAGTCCCTAGTTGACCCCAAGGTCCCTTTCAGGGCAATAGAGTGCTTCCTACAACTTGGTTGAAAATAATTGTAATTAACAAGAAAACACCACATCCACAGGACTACCGTTTATCTTCCTTTTTAAAATGTACTTTAAAAAAAACAGATAATGACCAAAAGGAGGAGGAGGAGACCATTCCTCCTCCAGCTGACACACAGGGGGGAAAAATAAAACATCTTCAAAGAGAATGCTTCACTGCAGGCAGGCATGGAGCCAGGCTGCTTAGTCTGGGGTAGGAGAGGCTGGCCATGCTTTGATGCTGGCCCTGCGTGGCGGTACCTCTCAAGATAGGAGTCCCCCTTGTGTAGCACATTATCTGACTAGACAGGTACTGTTACATCTCCAAGACTCCCCTCTGCTTGGTGAAAACTCCAGTAATGAGGCCAAGGCAAAGCCCGTGGCCAGTTGAAGCCATAAGGGCTCTTTGTTTGGCCTGAGCTTTGATTTGTTTGTTTAACAAAATGTCAGGCCAGTTAAAGCCAGATCCAAGAGCCCTCTGTAAGCACACACCCAGCTGCAGAGTCACAGGAAGGCAGGAGGGAGGAGAACAGAGTCCAGTGAGGACAGGGGGACTAGAGGGAGCCTGCCCAAGCAGAAGGGAACCCCTGGGTAGACCAGATCACTTACCAGCAGTTGTCCTTGGTGCAGAGGTCAGGAAAGGCAACTGTGTGTCCTGTGACCTGAGTTGGTCCTGATTTCAAGTTTGCCCAAAGGAAACTCCTCCTTATCAGGCACAAGCAGCACCTCCCTTACACCCGGTGACTGGGACTTCTGCTCTAGCCTCTTCTGCCCTCCTAGGCCCCCATCTTTCCCACACATCAAGGAGTCTATGGCCAAAGAAAATGGCTGTCCAGAACCATGCTCTGGAATTCCTGCCCTAATTCTCTGAGCCAGCTTCTAGGACCTTCCAAGGCCTCTTCCCCAGTCTGCCTTCAAGGGTGGGCCCTGCCACCAGCATACCTCCTAGATCTGAGGGGTGACTGCAGGCATACAGATGGAGCCTGGACATGTGGATCCAGATGTCTACACACATATTCATAAGCCCCTTTTCAGCATACAGACGAAACTGAGGACTAGCAGCTAGCAGCTAGGCTCAAAGTCTTCTGGTGTGTTCCCTGGTGGTGGGTCCTGTCTCCTCAGCAGACAGAAGCTCCTTGCAGGCTGGGCCAGTCTACCCTTTCCTTTGTGAAAATTCCAGGCTTTGGAACCTGCTCAGCACAGGCCTCTGCCCACTTTGGCCTGCCCTGCTGGGGACAGGCAGGCTGACTGACCCCCAGTTTGCAGGTCTAGTCCAATCACATATGAGGTCACAGGTTACCCCCTTGGCACATACCTCTGCCTTTATGAGTCCCCTTGACTGGGGTAGGGGTGGGTGGGACAGTCCATCTGCTGGATCTACACAGAGTGGGTAGAGGAGACAGGAAAGCAGACTGGCAGGCTGCAGAGCAGGGCTGGGGCCTGGGCTCTGGGTCACCCTGTACTGGGACTGACGCTGGCCCTGCCACAGCTGTGGAATTTGGGGCAAGTTACTTGCTGTCTCTACTTGGGTGATGGTTATTGATTGGCCTCACCTCTCCAGCCTCAAGGGAGGCTGAAAGAACCCCGCCCTGGCCTGCACCAAACTGGGGGTCCCCTCTATAAGCCCCCACCTGCCTTTGGTGAAGAGAGGGGATTTTAACCACTTCCCGTCCCTCCCTTCCCCTCAAGGGGAGGGGAAGAGGGGATGAGCCATTGCCGTTATTTCCATGGAAGTGGTTATCCAGCTGCCTCTTTGGCCTTTTTTATTTTCAGGCTTCATAGAGTAGGGAGCAGCACTTGTTCCTCTGCTTCCTCAAACAGAAACGAGCAGAGAGCCTGGACACATGCTGTCAGCAAGCCAGGCTCTGTCCCACAGCCCCCACTGAACCATCACCACAAGGTCTGCAGCCATGGGCCAGTCCAGGCTCTCCCCACCCCACGCAGGACCCAAGGAGACAGGAAGGTCCTGACAAAAAGGGAGATGGAAGTCCTGATTTCTCATCCCAGTGGCCACACTACATCCTGGGTAAACTGGGGTCAGTCACTCCCTCTCCCTGAGACTCAGTTTGCTCCTCTGTTCTGAGAAGTCACAGCCCTTCTCTCTTTTTCTTTCAGCCCCAGAGGCATTCACAGAGCTCAGCAAGTAGGTCTCATCCTGCTGCGACAATGGAGACTTGGCAGGGAATGTGTTAGCAGACCCAGCACCCACCTGTCACAAGCAAGAGCCCTTAGTTTTCTAGAAAAACTAAGGGTTTTCTAGAAAAAGACAAGTCTGAACCAAAGACATGTGGGCTATGCTACTGATCTAAAAAGACCAGCGGTATCCATGTAACTTCCATTCCCAATTTAAAAGTGGCCGTCCTGAGGGTCTCACCTGGGCCCTTATCTTCTTTTTAGAGGCATTAAGCCCATCACCACCACTTCACCCTCACCCCTGCCATCAGTCTCTGTGACCATGAGCACAGAGGAGCTTCCAGATGGATCTGGACTCTAAGGTGCCATTCAAGGCTTTCCTATATTCGGCTCCAGCTGATCCAATGAATAACAAGATTACATACATCCATACATGCCAGCCAAGGAAAAGCTGCCAGTGAACATTTCTAATCACAAGTACTCAGGGTTATTTTCACTGGGTCCCTCAGCTTACTATGTAAGAAAACACAGGCAGGTAGCTCTGGCCAGCATGGATCAGTTGGTTGAGCATCATCCACAAAGCCTCTGGTTCAATTCCCAGTCAGGGCACATGCCTGGGTTGTGGGCCTGGTCCCCAGTTTGGAGCATGTGAGAGGCAACTGATCGATGTTTCTCTTACACACTGATGTTCTGATGTTTCTCTCCTCTCTTTCTCCCTCCCTTCCCCTCTCTCTAAAATAAATAAATAAAATCTTTAAAAAATAAAAAGAAAGAAAACACAGGTAGGCAAAGAGTTAAAGCAGTATCTCCAGACTGTGCCCTAAGTGGGGAGCCCAGAACTGTTCTTCTGATTATGATTGAAGCCCCTATAAATGGTAAGGGCAGAATGAATTATTGGATCAGTCAAGCAATATACATGTACATCCCAAGTAGTCTAGTGTGTCCAGCATGGTGTCAAGGTCTTAGAGAAATAAAGGCAACATTAAGTCACCATCCCTTTCCTCAAGGGACTTTTAGACTAGTTAGGAGGCTGTAACTAGCCTTCAGGAAATAAGGTAAGATCATGTACTGAAAGGTCTGGCACTACATATGCAGTGTTTGGTTAGAGAAGGAAAAGTCCCATGTGGATGGGTGCAGGCAGACAGAGCTTTCTAGAGGAGTGGAACTTGGGTTGAGTCTTCAAGAACAGGTAGTGTTTGGATAGGCAAAGGGAAGAAAGGAAGGCACGCAGGTGAAAGGAACAGCATGAGAAAATGCACTGGGATACAAGCCTGTGTGGGAGGCAGTGAGAACATCTGACAGGAGGGTGTCAGCCAGAGGTGAGGGGGTATTGTGGGATGGAAATAGTGATACCAAAGTCTGGATATGATACTAGGATCTTGAGCAAGTAATAAAGAGAAAGGGGGAGTCTAAGAGTCATTGTGAAGGAACAGTGCCAGCCCAGATGATGGATGGAACAGAAGGAGCAGGGAGAATCAAGGGCTCAGGGCTAAGAGATAATTATGATGGTGTCCTCAATAGAAATGGGTATGTGGGAGTGGGGAGATGGCATGTTTGCTTTGGCCATGTCAAGGGAGGCGTGATGGGGGTGTCCTAGGGCAGCTGACACTGCCTGACGTTCTGCCAGGACTTCTACCTAGAACAGTGCACCAGCCCAGATAACCTTATGGCTCCCACTCACATTTCATTGTGTGGCTGCAGGTGTCCCGTCCTAAGCCAGAAATAATGAAACTGGTGGGCCAAATGTAGACTTCCTCAGAAGCCCAAGCCCCACGCCATCCCTGCTCAGTCTCAGGATGCCCACCCAGGATACCAGGCTTCCATCTGGGCCCCATAGGTCTCCAGAGATGTGAGACCTGAAAAAATTAAAATTTAGAAGAAAATTCTTGCCTACCCATGATGCTCATGTCCAGGCCTGCCACTGTTCATTTGTTATTCAATGGTTACTGAATACCCACAGAGTACCTATCCCTGGGCCAGGTGCTGGGGTGGAAGGTGTTGTGGGGGTAGTCCTTGCATGCTCCTGCACCTGCTTGCCTACTGCCAGCCTATCCATGGGGCTGGGGGGGTAAGGGGGTGAGCTCCCCACTGAGCAGGGTAAGCAAAGTTCATATGACCTCCCACCTTGGGTAGACCCTCCAGTTCGATGGAGGAGAGGCTGTGGCCTGTCCTCCTGGGCACTCTGCTCAGACAACCTCTGTCATCCACTGGAACTTTGTATTCGTTTCCTACCGTGGCTTTTAAGAACAGAAAGTCATTCTCTCACAGTTCTGGGAGGCCAGAAATCTGAAATCAAGGTGTCAGCAGGGCCATGCTCTCTCAGCGGGCCCCAAGGCAGCATGATTCCTTGCCTCCTCTGGTGACTGCCAGCAGTCCTTGGCATGCCTTGGACTGTGGGTCTATCACTGCGGTCTCTGTCTCCACCTCATGGGGCATTCTCCCTGTGTGTCCTCACACCATCTTCCCTTCGTGTGCATCTCTTCTCCTCTTATAAGGACACCAATCATATTGGATCAAGGGCCCATCCTACTCTCCAGTAAGACATCTTTAATCATATCTGGAAAGACTCTATTTCCAAAAAAAGTCACAGTCACAGGTACCTGGTGTTAGGAATTGACATACCTTCTGGGGAGATACAATTCAACCTATAACAATCCCTATGCCCAGTGATTTATTGTCCATAATTTCATGCTTCCCAGAATTCTGGAGGCTGAAATGTTCTCCTTTCCAACATCCTACGATGCCCATGGCTGAATCCAACCAGTCTAACCAAAAACCCCATCTTGGTCAAGAGTCGACAACCCCAGCCTCTTCTGTACACGGAACCCTGGGGAAGGAGTCAGCAAACTGGGCTGAGGACTGAATCTGGCCAGCTGACTGCATGGCTGGAACCCAGCCATGTCCATCCTTCGGCTGCTCTCCAGCAACAGAGCTGAATCTTTGCAATGGAGACCAGTGGCCTGCAAAGCCTCAGATCTTCACCTGCGAGCCCTTGGCAGGCAATGCCCACCAATCCCAGTCCTAGCACAGTGTCTCAGAAGTACCTTCCTAGTAACTAAAGAAAGGTGGCTATGTCTTATTTTTGTTTCTGAAAGGATTCTGGTATTCAGGGTCATTTCAGAGTTGAGTGTTCTCTCATCTCTAAACAGGAATAAAAATACTACCATCTCCTAGGGTTGGGAATATATTGAGCTAATTCATATACAGCACTAACCAGGGTGCATGGTACATAACAAGCATTCAATAAATGTTAGGCATTTTAATTATTACTCTCATTTTCTACTGGGGAGAGAAGACCAAAGGCAGGGGGAGAACCAGGTCCTCACCTCACTGCAAAACATTCCCTGCTGCAAACAGCCAAGAGAAGAACTGACTGATCCTGCTTTATAGCTGGAGGAAGCAAGGCCTGGCAGGTTTGAACGTCTCAACTGGAACCTCCATGCAGCAGAAACAGGCTGTAGTCCATGTCTCAAAGGTCCCATCAGGACCAGCACCCCAATGCCCGTCACACACACACACTTCTGGCCAGTTCTGCCCCCATGTGCAGGTAGTGGACAGTGAGGGTGCTGTGGGCCCCCAGCTCCCAGGCCCCACCTCACCAGCTCTCGGAGCTGAGGCTGATTGCTTCCACACAATCTGAATTAATCTCATGCTTCAGGTGGAGCTTGGCTAATCAGGAGAGACAAGAAGCCAAAGCGGGTGCAATCGAATTAACAACACCGTGGCCCTGTCTCTTTAAGATGGGAAAACAAAGCAAACACCAGAAGGCGCTTCCACCCTAGCCCTTCCCCCAGGAGAAGCCTGTAACTGCTGCCAGGACTGAACCACAGAGATTCTCCCAGTCCCCCAAGCCGAGCACCCCCCAATGCCCCTTTGTGGCAGCTTATCTCACACTGACAAATAGGGCTACAATCTTTGTCGGGATCTTGTTAACAAGGAGCAGAGACACGGCCTTTGTGGGGACAGAAGGGCCGCTCACCTTGAATGGGCAGCAGGGTAACCCTTTCTGAAACAAAAGGAGATAAAGGCCTTTAGGTTGGGAAGCCCTTCTCCACCTGCAAGGTGAGTTTGCTCTTGGGAGCCCTCAGGGCACCTGCTGTCCCTGAGAAAGCCTGTCCCAGAAACAAGGAAGAGGACTTCCAGAAAAGCATTTAAGCCAGCCCAAAAATAACATCATTTTTAGTAAAAAGATCTGTGAGACTCCCAGAGGAATTTTAGCCTCTCACATGGACTTCCTGGAAAAGTGAAGACCCTTCCTGGAGGATGGTGAGGAACACCAGAACTTTGCCGCCCTTCTTCCAACCTTCATGGCTTTGGAGTCGTTCCCAACAGAGGCAGAGGAAGGACCAGAGGACATCTACGAACATGGAAATGGGAGAGGAGGGTCCTCCAGTCCTGTGATTCTTCCCCCAGGCCCTGTGTGACAATCACCTGGGCTAGGCATGCTCTTGAGGAATACTGATGCCCAGGCCCCACCCTGGGCCAATTAAATCAGAGCTCCTAGGGGTGGGGTCTGTGCAAGAAGATTGCTTTAAAAGCTTCCCAGGTGATTCTTATGTGTAGCCAAACCCAAGAACCTCCTCAACCTCCTCCCCGCCAGCTACCAACCAAAAAGAGCAGGATGGTGTAATCTCTTGGTCTCGTTTCCAGAGCGATCTTCTTCCCTCCAGACTTGGCTGCACTTCTCTTCAGAAAAGCTAGGCTCTTTGTGCTCCCATTCCTTGGTGCCTGCTCCTCTCTCTACTGCCCTTTGCTGACCAGGGTCATGTGGTGGATAAAACCACAGGTGTCCTGGATGAGCCCTGGCTCTGCTATTTACTGGCTGTGTAGCCTTGAGCAATTTACTTCTCTGAGTCTTAGTTTCCCATTTGTAAAATGGGAATAAAAATAGGGTTGCTGCAGGGAGTAAGACCAGCACATGTTAAGTTCTCAGTAATGTAAACTGTGCCTGTTACATACTCAGGCCTGGGCTGGGTGAAGATGTGCCCCAGGCTTCCCTTTGGAATGAAGGCTCCACTCCCCCTTTGCATGTTTTCAGGCCTCTCCCAACAGCCAGTGGCATTCTCATTTTATTTCTTCCACAGTCTCCTTCCCACACACTCTGCTTCTCTCCTTTGGGTATTCATAGCTGAGTCTCCCCTCCATGGGGACTTGGGGACTTGTCAGCGGCACCAGCTGAGCTCCAATCACCAGGTGGAAGAGACAGAGGGAGACAAAGACAGAGGAAGTCTGACTCACCCCCACCCCCAACTCCCGCCCCTAGCCCTGCCTGCCCTGGACTGGCTCACCCCCCTCCCCAGCCCTACTCTACTTTCCAGCCTACCTCTGCGCTCCCTCCGGGACTCATCCACGCTGTCATTCCCACGCAGCTTCCCACTCCTGGGACAAAGCCAAGGATAGCAGAAAAATCAAGCAGGCAGAAGAAGGCTAGACCCAAACCACAGGAAAGGGGACCTGAGAATTGTCAGCCAGGGGACTTGGGACTTTGGCTCCTTCCCGGTGCTCACCAGCTGTGTGACTCCACACAAACTCCTTAGCCTCTCTGAGCATCTGTCTTCGTTAGTATAGTAGAGCTAATAGTCCCCAGACCACCTTAACAAGAGTGAAGCTCCTCACAGAGGACGTTTTGGTGCTTTGAAAACTGTAAGGACCAGCCCAACCCAGCCCAACTTCTGAGGTGGGACCCCAGAGAATGGGGAAGCTGGAGGAGCAAGGGAGGGGCCAGTAGGTGCAGAGTCGATATCTGTGGGGCAGGGTTGAGGGCCCTAGGGCTCCATCACAACCCTGGGGGTTGCTCAGAAAGACTGGTTCCTGGGGTGAGTGAGGACGCAGAGCTGTCTTGTGGTGTTTTAAAAATCTATCAGCCTCTCACATGAAATTAAAATGTAAATAGCAGCTGGTCTGGGCAGGACCTCAGGGGTAACAGTGGCCAGCCTGCGAGTAATTTCACAGGTGGGAACTGGTTACATCAGATTCTAACAACTGTCTTGTTTCTGAAGTTGATTTCCTCTCCCTTTGGCTTGCTGTCTCAGGAGGGCCCCTGAGCAGGGCAGGGCTGACTCCACTGCAGCCCACACCTGCTCCTCTCCCCGTGCCTGCACACAGGCCCCATCAGAACCAGGAGGCGGAAACCTGGGATTTCTGCAGAGCTATAAGGTAGTAGCCTGGGCACCGAAGGCCCAGCAAGGCTCCTCCCTGCCCTGAAGTGAGCTGAACTGGGGGGCCAGAACAGGCTGCCCCAGGGCACTGCTGGAAGAGGGCAGACAGGAGAAGCGCCCAGAACTTGGGAGCTTTCTTTTTTTCCAAAATGTGTGCTAAGTCCTGGATAGGCGTCTCACAGTCAGCAAGGGAGACATGCGCCATGCCAAGGATGCTCAGTGTCCAGAGATGAGAGGCACCTGCACTGCCACTGGGGTGTCAGAGAAGGGCCTGGAAGTCATCAGGAAGCCCCTTTGGCCTCTACCCAAGTTTGCCCATTTGGCCATGCTGAGTGCTGGCCCCATATCCCCAGTGCTGGCACTGGGGCTGTAAAACTTTGAACACGACCGGCCCAGCTCGCACCAGGACCTCCCACAGGACCTCCTACCTGAAGGGTCAGCTCACCCACATGGGTGTCCCTGATACCTTCAAGCCTAGCCACTCCCTGTTCCCAAGTCCCCAGAGGATCTCCCCTGGCACCCCTCTTTGTACAAAGAAATTAAATTTCCCTGGCTGTTAATTGAATTTTACTGCAGGGAAGCAGAGAAGTTGTGTCTCATTAAAGCCTCCTATGTCCTGTTGGAGCAATGTGTTGCCTTTGCGGCTGCTATTAGCATCTGTCATGCAGTACTCAGCCCTGTGCGTGCAACCCCCCAGCCCCTGCTATGCTGACTGCACCTCTAAAGCAGTCCCTGCTGCCACGGAGAAGCCACAGCTTTTTGTTCGTGGCCAAATTCCGTTACCCAAAGTCAGATACTGTGTAGCAGACAGTGAGAGGGGGCTGGCCCCTGCAACCACAGTAGTACAGGCCTAAAGAGGGAAGAATTGCTTCTGGAAGCCTCCATTCCATCACTTGGAAAAGTGGGGATAATAAGACTTCTCATGGATGTTGTAGGGGCATCACTGAGCAATAAGCCAAGAGGCAAAAGCAACAAGCTTGTTACCTGCTCCATCACAGGCACAGACCATAGAGCTTAGTTAAGAAAAACATCAGGACCCGGGCGTGGAGTCGGGGAATAATAACAGTGCCCACTCACACGCGCTAATCACACAGAGCTAGAATATTGCCAGCACACAGAACACGGGAAGTTCCCGACAAACAGTGATCACAGGAGTCTGTGTAGGTGTGTGTGTGTGCGCTCCTGCAGATGACTGCACGTGTCTCTAGGGAATTCTTGGGGTCTGCCTTCAGCCCATAAAGTGCTCCGGGGCACAGCCAGGTAGCGTGGCAGTAAGGGCTCAGTTACGTTTACTACTGCAATTCAGTGGCGCAGAGAGACCTTGTGGTTCGGAGCAAGGATGGCAGAAGGCAGGGGTGAAGGGAAGAGATCGGATGCAGCCGGGCAGCTTCTTGTGTTACCTTATTAAGGCCACTTGTACAGCAGCCAGGAAGGCTGAGGCCCCCCAGTTTGTGGGCACAGGAAGGCACCATGGCTCTTAGAGGCCAGGGCAGGGCTGGGGTGGGGGCACAGTGGCAGAGTTCTCTATTCTGATGTTGGGAGGAAGACTGCAGGGCAAAGAGAAGCCGGGGGGGGGGGGGCAGGTTCTCCTTGCCCAGGACAGGGAGCTAAAGATCCCTATATGCAAGGGAAAATGTACTCTGAATCATAGAATTGCCTCCCAAAACAGTGAGCTGCATTCCCAGACAATACCTCTCTCCAGAGGCCCAGACACCCGCAGGGGCCCAAAGACAGGGGCCTCTGATCCCTTTGTATGCTTTTTCCCCTTCAATCTTCTCCATGTCCCTGGCTGTCCTCCTGCAGTTCTGGGCTCTCGCTGCTCCCACTGTAGCCCTTTCCCTAAACAGTGAAAACTGCCGGAAAATTCCTTCTTAGGCCAAATGGGTGGTCTGTCCTTCCCACTCCCTGCAAGTTTTCAGCCACTCTTCGAACAGCATGGTTTGAAGTCTGCCCATCTTCCTGGTCACCCTCCAGCTGGTTAACATTCTCTGTCAAGTAGAGGGCCCAGAACAAGGCAGAAGTCTCAGGAGTGATCTGGAGCTTATAGTTCCGAGTCCTGAAGAACTGGAAAGTAGTCCCGGTGTGGCTGTACCCCCCACCACGAGTATCGCAACTTTGCGCGTTAGGTGTCGCCCTCTCCCGTCTGTCTGCTTTTAAGATGCACTGCTGTTTATTAGTGGTGACCATGCGCAAATTTCTTCTCTGTGTGGCCTCAGTTTCTTCATTTGTAAAAAGAAAGGCCTTGTAGACGATCTATACCAGTGCCACTCAATGGACACAAAATGCAAACTACATATATAATTTAAAATCTTCTAGTTGCCACATTTTCAAAAAAAGTAAAAAGAAACAGGTGAGTTCCATTGTAATAGTATGTTTTTAATTTATCTTAATATATCTAAAGTATTAAGCTAATATCAATATGAAAATTATTAATGAGATATTTTATATTCTTTTCCCCCTGTGTTTTGAAGTCCAGTGTGTGTTTCACACTCACAGCACACCCCAGGGTGACGTGGCCATGATTCAAGTGCCCAGTGGCCGCAGCGGCTAGCGGCTGCCATAGTGAACATGACCCGGGCTCTGCAACTCCAGGGCTCTGCGAAGCAGCCTGTGAAATAACATCATTAGGTGTGCGTGTGTTGATCCGATGCTTTTCCTGGAACAGGAGAGGAGTATGAGAGCCTTGGGCAGGAATCGCTTTCTTGATCCCATGCTATGTGGCAGGCACTTTAAGTACAGGGTCTGACAGAAGTAACGCCTGCTTGAGTGTGGTTGGTAGGGTAATAATATGGGCGTAATAATTTATAGTTTTAATTTGAACATTTCACCTAAAATGTCACATGGTGTGCTTGAGTATGATATTGTTGTGTTACAGAATTACTTGCTTATGATTTTGAAATAAAAGAGTTTGTGATAAACAGGGGCATTACTTGTGCCAGACCGTGTATCTGGCCCCTGTCTGCCCCCTAACAGCTCTGTGAGGTAGATAGCAGGTCTTCCTTTCGCAGACAATGAGCCCTAGGCTTGGGGAAGTCATCACACCGTGCTGAAGGCCACATGGCTGGTAGAGACATAAGTAGAACCCAGGCCTGCCTGGTCCTAAACCTTCCGAGCTGGGCGAGGGTCCGCAGAAGCAGTCTTCTCTTCTTCATAGACGGGCTTCCCTGAGCCTGCTCTGAGCTGCGGGGCTATGAGGAGAGGATCAGGTTGTGCTGCCTGGTGCTCAGTGCTACGAGAAGCAACCAGGCTGGTGGAGGGTAAGCGGAGCCCACCCCAGGATCTCTGGAGGCACTGTGTCTCTGGCTCCCCCATGGTGGCTCTTGGAACAAACCTGAGTGGAGAGAAAACCTCCCTGAGGAGGACTGACATATGTGGATGTGCGGTTGTGAACTGTTCAAAGGTACACGGCGGACAGGGCAAGTGGAGCCTAAAACCCACTCCCTCCTGCACTGGCCAAGCTGTGGCTCCTAGCGTCAGGTTTTACCCAACCAAAGGGGTGCCTTTGCAATTCACACACAGCCCTGGGCAGGCTGACACAGCCCGGCCTGGAGAGCAGGACAGGGCTGTGCGGTGAGTTCCTCACTCCAGCGCAAAGCCTCCCTCCTCCAGACTCATCTGTGCCGCGGCTTCACCCTGCTCCCACCCCTTTTCACTCACACACACACCCCTACCTCTGCACAAACACCCCCCAGCTCCTCTGTGGCTTCAGCCTTTAAGGAGTAGAGCCCCTCTTCCCCAGGAAGACCTCAGGGCTCAGCCCACCCAGGAGTCCTGGCCCCAGTCCAGGACCATGTGCCATGTGAGGAGCAGAAACAGCCCACCTGCCTCTCCCCCCACACCCCCACGTTTCAGTCCTCCAGGAAAAATGGAGGCATCTGCAATGCAAAGCCCAACTTGTTGATGTAAAATCTTACTCTATATTCCACCCAGGTTTATACGAGTGAATTATGCAAATCTTTGATGGAAAAATATTCCTGCACACATCCTTGAGAGTGTAAAACCTTAGTTAATAATTCATACTCGGATGTCTCTGACTGCAGGCTTTTTCTTCATTATAACTTGCACCTCGTTATTTGTCTTTCACATTTTATTGTATATCCTGGTATGATGCTGTGCATTATAAAATTTATCTGCTTCATTATTTGATGAGCTGGGGTAGGGGATTGTGCTGAGATGCTGGTGCAGGGGCCAGGGGCCCTTAATATCAAGTCCCACGTGACAGAAGGCAGAGGGAAGGAAGTGGCTGGCCACACTATGTGACTTCAGGGACACCAGAAACCACCCTGTTCCAAATATGTCCTCATCCACTGACTAGTATGTCAGGTCACACCATTGCATGTCCGTAGCTTCCTTCCTTTGCCCAAGGCCTATTGTCCTTAGAAATCAGATGACCCTGGAGAGTTCACTGGGAAGAATGCTTTTTGAGTAAGTCTTTCAAACCAGAGGTAAACAAAGGGCCAGCCACTGAGGGGAGAGGGACACAGTGCCCCAGAGCGAGACAGCTGTGAGGAGAGAGAAGACAGAGCATACTGAAGACAGGACACTCTCGCATACTTGCCCAAGCAGAACGGTGCCAGGGGTGTGGTGAGCTGGGTCTCTGCTCTGCAGAACTCATTGTGAGGAGGGGCCCTCTCCCACAATGGGATGTGGGCTAGAAAAGTGCCTGATTCTTGTCATCAGCCACAGCCCTTCCCAGTCTGTGTCCTCCAGCAGGACTGATGGGCATTCCCCCCAGGACAAGTACCATTGAGAACCAGATTCCCCAGGAAGGTGGTGAGGAAAAGACAAGGACAAGGACAGGCCTCCAGATACATCAGACCGTTACCTTCCCAGCACCTGCCTACTGCTGCCTCCAAGCCTTCGCTCCAGCAGCCTCCATGCCAGGCGGCCTCTGTTCTTCCCATTTAAGCCCTGCCGTGTCAGCTGTTGTGCATTTGTGCTAGCATAGTACTTAGCATTCTTCACTGGAATTGCTCGTTTGTCATCTGTTCTCACCACCGCAGTGAAGCTTCCTAAGGTCGGGTTTGTTCTGTTCACTGTCAGCTCCGGAACCTAGCACAAGGCCTGGCACCTCATAAGTGCTCAATAAATGTACGTTGAATAGATGGGCAATGCCTTCCCAGGTACCCTCAGGAAAAGTTAATTTCTCCAAAAATGTTCATGAAACGCTCATCAGATTTTCCTCATTTTCACGTGGCTTATTCAGCTGTCATCCCCCCTCCCCCTTTCCTCTTCCTTCAGGAGGCAAGGACCCATCTCATGTCATGTCTGTCCCCAAGCCATAGGTATTCAATTCGTGTTTGTTGAATTGGTTGGAGGAGAGAGGGAACAGGATTTCACCAGCAGCTGAGACCCCCTTTCCCTCTGCCCCCTGCCCTCCTCCCACTGCCAGCCCCAGAGGAGGCCAGGATGCAGCTGCCTCTTGTCATGGCAGTAGGAGGGGTCTCCTGATGGCCAGCCAGTGCCTTGGTTGTTTCATAATGAATTTCTCAGGGTGGCAATGGGGGTGGAGTGGGGTGGGGGTCTACTAGTGCTGCTTAAGGAATCCTAAGCATTGCAATACTTGCCAGGGCCTTCTGTTGCATTTGGTTGGGAAGATAGGGGTTTCTCAGCTGTTTGAAGGGGTAAGGCAGCTGACCACTGTGCAGAAAGCCTGAGCCATGGACACAAAACAGAAGCCCCAACGCTTTAGGGCAGGTCTCGTAACCTGGGGTCCACAGACCACTCCCAGGAGCTCCATGGGTCCGATTTAAGAGGTCCATGAGTTGGGGAAGGCAGGGGGGAGGATCACATATTTTTCCATTAACCTCTAACTGAAATTTAGTATTTCCTTCCATTTTGAACATAAGCAACCAACCACAGCAGTAACAGCACCTGTGACTCTCACTGATCGAAACCACAGATGTTTTCACAGCATAGTTGTTTCAGGTGTCTCAAAATATCATTATCATCACTATTACCAAACTGTGCTAACATTACCCAGCACCAGATCTTATTTGACAAAGAATAATGAAAACATATATTGATGTGTGATATACTATATCAAAAGTTTGCTTTTGAGGGTTTTTAATATTCATACAACCATACTTCAATATATTTGGTTTCATCTGTAATTCTATGTATGATGTGCATTTTAAAACATTCTGAAAAGGGGTCCACTAAATATAAGAATCCCTGGTGAAGAGAGGCTGCCCTGGTAATGAGTGCTAAGAAGGAGAGAGGCGATGGCCAAATGGGGTTTCCTGTAGTCCCCCTCAACCTTTATTGACCCTTTGCCTGGGACTGAGGGGCTCTGCCAGGAGGGACAGTGGGGGTGGGGCCTCTACACAGGCAAATGCCCCTCCCCCAGCCTGGCTTCTCCCTTCCCCAGTCCCAGCCATGATCACCTCCCACCCCAACACCACCATCGCCATCAAGGGCCATGCGAAGGAGCTCAACTGCACTGCTCGGGGTGAGCGGCCCATCATTATCCGCTGGGAGAAGGGGGACACAGTCATCGACCCTGACCGAGTGATGCGGTATGCCATCGCCACCAAGGACAACGGCGACGAGGTTGTCTCCACGCTGAAGGTGAGTGCCCATGCCCCAGTCTCAGGGGACCCTGATTTTCAGAAAGTGGGGATCCCACAGCTATTACATCTGTAACTGCTGGAGGTAAATGGAAAGTCTTGGGAGCCCCTCCCCATGCCCCCCAAATTACCTCTCCTTTCCTAGCTATTCCTTCCTCCATCCAGGAACCTCTGCCTTAGAACCTCACTATATCCCCTTTCTGACAACCCCAAGCCACAGAATGTGTGGAACCTTTAGCCCTTCCCTCTTCCCTGGAACCCCTAGGCTCCATTCTCCCTCTAAGACTCCCGGACCCTCTCTGCATGGACTCTCCCACACCTCCATCCTTGGAACTGTCTGGGAAAAGAAGCCCTTGATAAAACCCCCTGTGGGTCTCATCCCAGAAGAAGATGGCCTTGCTGATCTCTACCACAGTGAGCCCCCTTCAGGAGACCAACTCTAAAGACTCTCCCTATTTCCTCCCTCTCCCTGTCCTCCTACCTCTGCTGGCCACCTCCCAGCTCAAGCCCGCTGACCGTGGGGACTCTGTGTTCTTCAGCTGCCATGCCATCAACTCATATGGGGAGGACCGGGGCTTGATCCAACTCACTGTGCAAGGTACCCTCACCTGCTCCACCATTCCCAGCCCCTTCCCGGGGACGCAGGTACCTACTGCTAACTCCACCTCAAGAACAGGGACATCACCCATACCCATGTGGTGGTGGAGGATTAAAAATGGCCTCTGAGGAAAAGCATCTCTACCCCTTCCCTCCTGCCCAGAGTGGGCAACAAGAACCCCTCTAAGCACGCTTCAGACAGCAAGGTTTGCAGAAGTGCAGGGACCTGGTGGGTGTGTGGGAAGGGAAAGTCAAGCTGGGAAGAGCTGGGGATTCTGCCTGGGGAACACAAAGACCATCAGCTCCTTAAGAGTCCCTCCAAAATGACAGATATTTTGCTCTCTCCCAGACAAATGAAGGGAGGGGAACAAAGCAGAAGACAAGTGGGGCCCCCGCTCTGCTTGAGCCCTGCCTCTGGGCCTCCCCCAGTGTCACCTTGCCCAAACCCCAGGGTTCCAGGGCCCTTGGGTACACTACTGGTGACACCAATCCCCAGGGATACAGCAGAATGCTGGTCATCCCTGGTGGTAGACAGGAGGACAAGCTCTCTGCTGCCATCCTCACTTCTGCCCCTCCCCCACCACACCCCAGAGCCCCCTGACCCCCCAGAGCTGGAGATCCGGGAGGTGAAGGCCCGGAGCATGAACCTGCGCTGGACCCAACGATTCGATGGAAACAGCATCATCACAGGCTTCGACATTGAATACAAGAACAAGTCAGGTACATTGAGCACTGGGCCAGCCATGGCCCCTGCACCAGCTGCCCTGCCTGGGCCCCTGTGGTAGGACAGTGCCAGGGCCTTAGAGCAGCCATATGAGGCAGACATACCGCATTCACCAGTGCACAGGCCCCTGTGACTTCCAAAGGGAGGGAAACTGTTTGGACTAGGAATCTGGGGAGCAGAGAGAGGGACCCCCAGTGTATGGGGTGGGGATCTTGGCTTCTTCTTTCTAGTGCTTCCCCTGGGCCAAGGCCCACAAAGTTATCTGATTTAAAACAATTCAAAGGCCCTGATCCTGGGGCTCTGGGCTGTGTCTGTGGGGTCAGAGACATCACAGGTTTGACTGGGCCACCTGGGCACTCCTGGTTTTGGATGGTAGGATGGCTAGGGATTGGAGAGCTGTTCCTTGCCAACAATGGGTTGAGTTCCTGGGAAATGGGAGTCCCTAGAAGGTTAGATCTAAACATCCACCCAGGCCTCTCCCCTAGGACCCAAGCTAGCTCCTGTGAGGCTGCCCACCCCTGTGAATCCCTCTGGGGCAGAGTGAGTGATGGACCCCTGGGTCTCTGAGGAAACAAACTGGGGGGCATGGTCAGGTAGAGGGGGCCTCAGAGGGGACAAGAGGCCTGGAAAGTGAACCAAGTCAAAAAAAAGCTTGTACTGTGTGACTCTGGATGGTCTATGATAAACGGGCAATGGGGGTTGGCTGGCCCCGAGAGGGCAACTAGGGATCTCCAAGGCAGGAGCAAGAGGAAAATACACTTCCCGTTTTGGACCCTCTTCTACGTTTTGAATTAGTTATCATAAGCCTGTATAAGCTTTTTAAAATCATTATAAAATAAAACACAACAAAGAGTCTGGAACTCAACCTTCCCCACCCTTCTTTCCCTGCCAAATGCTAACTCGTCTTTTGGCTCCTAGACTAGGTCCAAGGTTTCGTTTTTTCCCCTGAAGCTTTTCAGATTTTTCCTGTCTCCCTTAGCACAGAACATGGCTGGCTGGCTGGCTGTCCTCTCCCTGAGACTGTCCAAGCCCTAATCCCTGCTGTTTTCCCAGCACCTGGCACAGCACCCGCTACATAGTAGGTGCTCCACAAATGGCTGTTGAGTGAGTGGAAGTGAGACACAGTAAAGCAAATCCCTGAGTTGTGTATTCACCTCTGGAGAAGCAGGCAGCTTTGTCCAGGGCACTGGGTCAGTCATCTTAGTCACACATTTCTACAAGGAGAAGCCCTGCCCTCAGAAGCTTATGGTCTAGTTGGGGAGAAAAGTCAGGTTGCAGCCAGGCACCCAGGAGTTCACCCTGTGTGCAGGAGGAGGGCTGCAGAGGGAAGCAGGGGAAGGGGGTGTTATCCCTGATGGGGATTGTCAGAGGCTGCATGAAGCTGGGTCTTGAAGATTGAGAGGTAAGGGGCTTAAATTTGGGGAAGAGGACAGGCAGAGCCAGAGCCAGGCACAGCATAGTCCAGCGAGTGGCCTGTCTAGCAGAGGGTTCACAGATTCATTTCTTGGGCCCCAACACTAGAAAATGCTCTGGGGCAGGCTGAGAGGGGGCCTCCGGGATGAGCCTTTACTTTTTTAGGGAAGGTCAGTGAGAGCCACTGACAGTGGCTGAGCCCCCTGAGAGAGACCAGTGCAGCGTAGCGCCATGGAAAGATTCACCTGGCACCTGTGGGAAGGAAGGGTACATAGGACCTGAGCACTAGGCTAAAGCCCTGCAGCTGGGGTGAGGGGATGAGCAGCAGGACCTCAGTGGGGACATGAGAGTGGGGGAAACAACTAAGTCCATCTCATGCCTTAAGACTTTTTGAGGCTGGGCATGAGCTTCCCAGAAGCCAGACAGGAAGGGACGCATTGGTACACAGGCCCACATCTCTGTGTGCCCTGCTGACAAGGATGGCAGGGCTCCACTCACACCCCATAGCAGTGGGTGCCTGGCTGTCACTTGCACCCCTTCCCCACTGCTCTTTGTAACTGCCTGCCTGCCCTCCTCCCTATGCTGCATGGCTGCCTGCTCCCCTTCCACTGACTGCTGTCTAACATGTGGAAGCCATTCCTGGGGCCCCATTCAGCAAAGCAAAGCTAGGACTATCACACGTCTGGAGAGCAATGCAGAAGGAGAGGTGGGAAGGGAAGATGCAATTTTCAGAGCATTTCCACGTCTTCCTTCCCCTGGTTCCCCTGCAGTATGAGGCCATTCCAGAGCTGGGGGTGCCAGGAAGGCTGGGCAGGGTGGAAGGAGAGGTAATAACTCAACCTTAGACTCTCCCTTCAACAAGGGCTTTGTACCTGTAAAAAAAAGAAAGAAAAGAAATCACAGGTTCAAGAGCATAGAGAAGCTGGCTGATCCTGTCCCCTGCCTTTGGGCGGAACTGATCCAGACCATCCCACTCACATGGACATCTGTCCTGGTATTTAGGAAAAGGAGTTCCATGAGAACCACAAGGGTTACCACTGGAGTCAGTCAGAGGCCGGGAGCACAGCACAGCTTCCTCATGGGTAAGGTGGGAATGCTAATGCCTACCTTGTGGGATAGTTCTGAGAATTAAAGACAGTATCTAAAACAGGCTGTAATACACTATTAGTAAATGCAAATCCTCTCCCTCTTCTAGCTCAAATACCTCATGTGGCAATTTATAGTTAGTCCTGTGGAGCTTGCAGGCTGAAATACATGTGTCTATCAGTCAGCGACATGTACTGAGTGTAAACTATCTTCTGCAGAACTGTGCAACAGCCATGTGGTAGGAAAGAAAAAGGAATAGGGGACAGTGTTGCCCTGGGAGCTTACAGTGCAGTTGGAGTAAGAACATACAGTGCACATGCATGCATCCTTGTGCTTTTAGAACCACTGCAGTGCCCTGTGCAATCATGGATAATACACCACAAACTGTATTACATGAGAACTGAAAAAGGGTACCCTAGGGAACAGATAGGTAACTCAAAGGAAGGAGGGAGATGTGCATGTGTGTGCGTGTGTGTATGTGGACCTCTTCCTACATGCGGAGTAGTGGAACAAGAACCATTGTCAAAGCAGAAGATAGGCTGGCCAAGTGTCAGAGCTGGGTGATCTGTAGTGAGCTACCTAATGTCTTTGGGCATCTCTTTTTCTATCAGGCAGAGACAGTAATATGTACTCCTCATGGGGTTGTGAGGATTAAGTGGGTGTGATGACTTACGTGGAAGTGCCTAGCACAGAGCCTGGCACATCCTAACCCTCTATGGCTCCCCATCCTGTGTCTCTTCTCTCTTCCCTTCTTCCTCCCACCCCAGACCACACCTATGCCGACCTCCATCTCTGCCTCAACTGTGCCTTTCCCGGATTTTCTGCCATGTTCCTCATGCTAATTTTCCAACAGAAATTACCGAGTCTGCCATTTCTAAGCCATCCGCTCATTCTGACTCCTGCTGGCCCCAGGCAGCAGAGTAATAATACATGAATGCTGAATGATAAATAGCAGCATCCACACAAATCTATCAGATGGCACTATGCAGATTTTAAAAATGCAGACACCACATTTTGCCCTTGTTCCCCAAGCAAGGAGCAGAAGTGAGTTCTTTGAGGACAGCCCTCCAAGCCCAGAAGGCAGCCTTGTGGCACCAGCAGTCAGCCATCACAAAGTGAGCCAGCTTGGTGTGACGTGTCATTCCATGTGAGCTGGAGTATAGCTGTGAGAGGGACTGGTGTTGAGATGCTGCGAGCAGTTGTTGTGACCTAGGAAACCTCTTCTCAGAGCTGCGGAAAGATTGCCATGGGGGCTCAGAACCATGGCACAAGGAGGAAGTCGGAGGTGCTGAGTGGATTTGTTTCCCAAGCACAGGCAGCTGAATGTTCCAGATGAGGCTTTCATCCAGGCTGCTCTCCCTCCACACTGACTGTGTCTCCTGAAAAACCAAAGGTTCTACCCCACTCCCAGTAAGCAACCCACAGAGTAGAAGGCACTGCCATCTCCCTAGCCACTGCCTTATTTTTTAAGAAAAATATTTGCCTCATAAACCCTTTGATGAAGAAAGGGAGAAAGAGCCCTTAATGAAATATGTTAATCTGGGTAAGCCAGGTTCATATGAAAGGGAATATTAAAAGAGACAATATTTGCCAAGGCCAGCTCAGTAATCTGAGATCGCTAAAAAGGAAAGGGAAGAAAATAGGGCACCTGATTTCAGCTGTTCGGGGTCAGAGAGATGGCAGTGATCATGTCTGGAAAATCAGCCAGAGGCCTCCAGATTTGACTCTGATGCATTAGCCTTGAGGGGTTGTGGAGAGAGAGCTGTTTTGTGCCAACATCAAAGATGATTTGGAAACATAAGGTCAACTCCACCTGCAAAGGACTGGCAAAAGCATATAAAAAGGGGGGCCACTCTCTGGGACATTTCCCCTCCCAAACTTCCTACGATCGGCAGTTGAGTGAGGCAAGGGAGGGAAAGGTAAAGGGTCTTTACTATGATGACAAAATGCAGAGAAAGTCCAAGTCCAACGTAAAGAACAAAAAAGAGGCTCTGATCTAAAACCAACAATGGTTTTAAGTGCCCGACACATGCCAAGCTGGGGAGACATGCTAAGTTTTAGATACAGCTCTTGCCTTCAGGGAGGTTTAAAAAAAGATACTATGCAATGAAGAAGGGCTCTAAATGCTGTAGGAGTACAAAGAAGGTGATCAAAGAAGGAGTACAAAGAAGATGAAGGTGAAAAGTTGTGCCCAAGCCAGATATTGCAGGGCCTGGGTCATGTTAAAAAATATTGTTTTGAGCTTCTGGTCAAGATGCTGACATATGTAAACACAATACTCAGAACCTCCCACAACCACATTAAAAACACAGCTAAACTACCAAACAGCCATAATTCAGAACCCCTGAAATCTAGCTGAACAGAAGTGCTATAACTAAGGATATAAAGAAAAAGCCACAAGATTGGCAGGAGGGTCAGAGAGACAGAGCAGGCTGGTCCCACACCCATGAATGGCAGTTAAAAATCAGGAGGGATATCTTGGCTGTGGAAGTCCCCACTGAGGAGCAAGAGGTACCAACCTCACATCAATCTCCCCAGCCCCAGGTTACAGCACTAGGAAGAAAAGTCCTGGTAACTTTTGCCTGTGACAACAAGTAGGGATTGTGGCTGAATAGGTCGGAGTTTTCTGGAGTCCCAGACAGTCCCTCTTAAAGGGCCTATACATGGACTTACTTGGATTCACTCCCTCTGAGCTCCAACAGTGGGGAAGAGGCTTGAAAGTCACCAGGGACATACAGGGAGGAACTGAAGTGTCTGGCATCAAGATGAGAGCTGGAGAGGCAGCTTTCTCCCAGACAGAAGTGTTGGCAGAGGCCACTGTTCCTTTACTAAGCCCTCCCCACTCTCACAGAGCTGGCAGCTCGGCACCATATCTGAGTCACAATCAACCTGGCTAACACAATTTGTTCCACACTGGTGATTTCCTAAGATCCCACCCCACCCTACTTGTGGACCCCACCAAGCCCTTTCCAGTGGTTTTTCCATAAAAACAACCTGTCTTGGCTCATGCTGCTGACTCCCCTAAAATCTCAAATACCAGCATCTGGCCTCTGTGTACCCTGTACTTGCTAAAGGGCCCCAAGCCTGGTACTAGTAGCAGCTGAACTTGGTTTGCAGCTGAACCTCTCCTGGGCACATCAAAGCCCAGAACAAATAGCAGCCATCTGAAGATCACTCTGTAGCTCATGCCAGGTGGCCCTAGGTGGGCACAGATGGCAGCTGACCTTCTACTGCATCTCCCAGGACACCCTAAAGACAGTGCCTGGTAGACAGTTTCCAACTATGTCGAAGCACCACCCAACAACCTCCTCAAGTGACACACTCAAGGGACAGAATCAGCAGGCACCAGAGCCCTGACAAAGTAAATCCTGCTCTGTGGGGTGGACCCCTGCATAGCTGATCCTCCATGGTGTTCTCAACCAGTCCTTGCAGCTGATAGGCCCAAGAGTAAATCCCTCCCACTGACATGCAATCAATGCTTAATTACAACAGGTGGGTGCACAGAGCCCATAGGGAGTCACCTGAAGCACCCAGTTCAGATGATCATGGAGGCTGTGCCATGGGACCCTATAGGACAACTGCTATATAAGGCCACTCTACCAAGCCTGGGATTCATAGCAGCTCTACCTAATACACAGAAACAAACACAGGGAAGCTGCCAAAATGAGGAGACAAAGAAGCATGAACCAAATGAAAGAACAGAACAAAACTCCAGAAAAAGAACTACACAAAATGGAAACAAGCAAGCTACTAGATGCAGAGTTCAAAACACTGGTTATAAGGATGCTCAATGAACTCAGGGGAAGAGTAGATGAACTTAGTGAGAACTTCAACAAAGAGATTAAAAGATAAAATGGAGATAGAAAACTTTTTAAAGAACCAGTCAGAAATAAAGAATACATTAACTGAAATGAAGAATTACAGGGAATCAACAGTAGAGCAGATGAAGCAGAGGATCAAATCAATGATTGGGAAGATAAGGAAGCAGAAGAAACCCAATGAGAACTGCAAAAAGAAAAAAGAATTTTAAAAATTATGATAGTGTAAGGAGCCTCTGGAACTAACTCAAGCAGACTAACATTTGCATCATGGGGGTGCCAGAAGGAGAGGAGAGAACAAGCAATTGAAAACCTGTTTGAATAAATAAGGACCAAAAATTTCCTAACCTTGTGATAGAAATAGACAAGTCCAGGAAGTTCAGAGAGTCTCAAACAAGATGAACCCAAAGAAGCCCATACCAAGACACATCATAATAAAATGCCAAAGGTTAAACACAAAAAGAGAATTATAAAAGCAGCAAGAGAAAAGCAGTTAGTTACCTACAAGAGAGTTCCCATAAGACTGTCAGCTGATTTCTCGACAGAAACTTTGCAGGCCAGAGAGGACTGGCATGAAATATTCAAAGTGATGTAAAGCATGGACTTACAACCAAGATTACTGTACCCAGCAAAGCTATCATTTAGAATCAAAGACAGATAAAGTGCTTCCCAGACAAGAGAAAGCTAAAAGAGTTTATCATCATCAAACAAGTATTACAAGAAATGCTAAAGGGTCTTTTGAGGAAGAAAAATAAAGAGGAGGAGGAGATCAAAACTATGAATAATAAAATGGCAATAAATACATATCTATCAATAATTACTTTAAATGAAAATGGATTAAATGTTCCAATCAAAAGACATAAGGTGCCTGAATGGATAACAAAATAAAGCCTGTCTATAAGAGACTCACTTCAGATGGAAAGACACATACAGACTAAAAGTAAGGGGATAGAAAGAGATATTTCATAAAAATGTTAACAACAGTGAAAAAAGCTGGGGTAGCAATACCTATACTAGACAAAATAGGCTTTAAAACAAAGATTATAACAACAGCCAAAGAGGGACCTGGAAATTTTACTTCTGGGTATTTATCCAAAAAACCCAAAACACTAAGTTGAAAAGACATGTACATCCATGTGTTCATGCAGCATTGTTTACAATAGCCAAGATATAGAAGCAACATAAGTGTTCATAACTAGATAAATGGATAAAGAAGAAGTGATGCAGATATACAACAAAATATGAGTCAACCATGAAAAGAATGAAATCTTGTCATCTGCAACAACATGGATGGACCTAGAGGATATTATGCTGAGTGAAATAAGTCAGACAGAGAAAGACAAATGCCAGATGATTTTACTTACGTGTCGAACCTAAAGAACAAAAATTAAGCACAACAGAAACAGGCTCACACATTCAGAGAACTTTTCAGCAGTTGCTAGATGGGAGGAGGTTGGGAGGATGGGTGAAAAAGGTGAAGGAATTAAAAAGTACAAATTGATAGTTACAGAATAGTCACAGGGATATGAAGTGCAGCATAGGGAATATAATCAATAATATTGTAATAACTATGTATGGGGTCAGATGAGTACTAAATTTATCAAGGTGATCACTTCATAAGTTATACAGAAGTCTAATCATGGATTGTACACCTGAAACTAATATAATATTCTATGTCAGCTGTAATTCAAGAATTAAAAAGTACTTTTAAAAACAAATTTTGTCTTTATCCTAAAAACAAGGGAAATGTATTGAATAGCTTTATGTAAGAGGGTGGCAGTATCAGATTTGTGTTATGGGAAGACCACTGTCAATGCTAAAATAGAGTGGCCTGTAAGAGATACTAATCATACCTGTAGAGTCAATGATGATTGCAATGTGGAGAACAGGTAGAAGGGGGCACACAGAGAGTTCTGGGAGGCTAACTAGTTAGGATGTCATTTCCCTGGTCCAAGTGAGAAATGACAGTGGCTTGGCCTAGAGCAGGGATGGAGATGGAGAGAAGGTGAGAGAGTCAAGAGCTACATGGGACACAAAAACTATAAGACTTGATAGGCAGGGAGAGAAAGAAAAGAACCAAGAGTAACACCTAAGTTTCCGGCACAGCATGATGAGTAAGTGGTTCCATTTCATGTGACAGGGGACCCGGGAAGATGATGGTTTACAGGGTGTGTGGTCAAGCCTTCTGCCTTGAACATGTTGAGTGTGAGGCTGTAAGGATCCAGAGCTCAAGGGACAGGTCCAAGCTAGATAAAAGTCTGTGTGTTATCTATATACAGATAGAAATGGAAGCCATGGGTAGGAAAACTGTATGCCATAAGAGAAGAAGCGTATGGGATGGACCCTTGCAGAACTAACAATTTGTCTTAGGGAAGATTCACCTACAAAGAAATGACCCAAGAAATAAAGGAAAAACTGGAGGGTGTTTTATCAGGGAACCCAAGGGAAGAATGTTTCAAGAAGGGAGAGGTCCAAGTGTGGAACACACCTGAGAGGCCTAGTGATAAATTGGGCTTGGTGACATGAGGTTCACCTGTACCATGGATTTATGGCACTAGAGTCATTGGAGGGTGTGGATTAAATGGTGAATGTTTACATTGCCCAGCACACATCTGGCAAATCACCAGTGCTTGGTAAATAGTAGCCCCATGGTGTTTAGCACATCATATGGGTCTCCTCCCTCTGCTTGCACTCATTAGATATGAATACACTGACTCATGATCACAATTCCTCTCATATAAACATGGCATATCAAGTCTGATATTTGAGCTGGCAACAAGCTCCCAGAATGCTACAGAGAGAAGTAAACATCTGCCTCCATGTTGCTAGCTCATTCCTTCCCAAACCTAGAGGTGCCCACAGACAAAGTCACACCCAATTGCGTATTTGCAATTCTGGCTTAACCAACCAGCCACAAAGTGACTCTCTCGGCGGTTGGGTGTTTTAAAAGACAAGGACAAAATGTGTTTCTGTGCATCCACAGCCTACCATTTGTGACTTTTTGGCTTATAAAACGAAAGGATTAAATGCAAAGCTGCAGATGGGGAGCTGGGCCAGTGCCCTTCACAGATGCCGAGCCTACACAGCTGAAAGTGGTGTTTTGAAAAACATCAAGACCTCAATTAACCAGAATCTGGAAGAATGGTCTCTTCTGGTGAATGATTCTCCTGATTTATCAGGCACTGGCAAAACAAAACAAAACAAAACAAACCTCTTAAAAGCTTTTCAGACTTACGGCCAAGATGGAGGCGTAAGCAGACACACTGTGCCTCCTCTCACAACCAAAATTAAGGACAACAAAGATTTAGAAACAAGAAAACAACCAGAACTCAGAAAATCAAACTGTTTGGAAGTCCAACAACGAGTCATCAAAACCGGTAAGAGGGGCAGAGTCACAGCAGGAAAAAGCAGAGGTGCAGACAGGGCTGGCAGCCTCCAGTGCACAGGAGGTGACTAGCAGAACCCGGGCACAGGGTGGCAACTGTGCAGAACCAGTGAGGCCGCACAAGGCAGCTGGCTGACCGGGTGGTCCCACATTCACGTGCAGATAATCCAGGCAAGGGGGAAGCGGTGGAGGGGACTGGAATCTGAGAGTGAGCAGAGCAAGCACCATTGTCTCCTCTCAGACCCCACCCCCACCTACAGCGTCACTACCCAGCGACTGGGCTGTCCTGCCCTGGGGAACACCTAAGGCTCCACCCCTCACTATGTAACAGCCAAGACTAGACAAAAAAAAAAAAAGCCCAGAAATGAAAATGGCTCAAACCAGAGAACAAATCAAAGCCCCAGAGCCAATTTATCTAAGCAATGAAGAGATTGCCAACCTATCAGATGCACAATTCAAAACCCTGGTGATTAGGATGCTCACAGAATTGGTTGATTTTGCTCACAAATTAGATGAAAAAGTGAAGGCTACAATAAGTGAAATGAAGAAAAATGCATGGGGAACCAACAGAGATGGGAGGAAAACTGGGACTCAAATCAATGGAGTGGACCAGAAGGAAGAAAGAAACAGCCAAACAAAAAACAAGGAAGAAACAAGAATTCAAAATTGAGGAGAGGCTTAGGAACCTCCAGGACATCTTTAAACATCCCAACATCCAAATTATAGGGTTACCAGAAGGAGAAGAAGAAGAGCAACCAGTGGAAAACTTATTTGAACAAATAACAAAGGAGAACTTCCCCAATCTGGCAAAGGAAATAGTCTTCCAGGAAGTCTGGGAAGCTCAGAGAGTCCCAAAGAAGTTGGACCCAAGGAGGAACACACCAAGGCATATTATAATTACATTACCCAAGATTAAAATGAAGGAGAGAATTCTAGAAGCAGCAAGGGATAAGGGGACAGTCACCTACAAAGGAGTTCCCATCAGACTGTCAGCTGATTTCTCAAAAGAGACCTTACAGGCAAGAAGGGGCTGGAAAGAGGTATTCCAAGTCATGAAAATCAAAGACCTACATCCAAGATTGCTCTATCCAACAAAGCTGTCATTTAGAATGGAAGGGAAGATAAAGTGCTTCTCAGATAAGGTCAAGTTCAAGGAGTTCATCATCACCAAGCCCTTATTATATGAAATGTTAAAGGGACTTACCTAAGAAAAAGAAGATAAAAAATATGAATAGTTAAAAGACAGCAAATTCACAGGTATTAACAACCAGACCTAAAACAAAAGCCAACTAAGCAAACCACTACAATAGGAGCAGAAACACAGAAATGGAGATCACATGGAGGGTTAGCAATAGGGGAGTGGGAAGAGGAGAGAGGGGGACAAGGTACATAGAACAAGTAGCACAGACAGTGGGTAGAAAATAGACAGGGGGAGGGCAAGAATAGTGTGGGAAATGTAGAAGCTAAAGAACTTATGACACATGGGCATGAACTAAGGGGGTAATGTGGGTGGGAGGGGGTGTGCAGGGTGGAGGAGAATGAAGGGGGGAAAATGGGACAACTGTAATAGCATAATCAATAAAATAGAATTAAAAAAAGCTTTTCAGAATGTGCTAGCCTTCTTTTCTGATTTAGGGATTAAGTTGTAATGAATACAGTTTAATATTTTCTGTTGAGAATCTTCAGGATTCTCTACAGTGGATTAAAAAAAGCATGGAAAATTTGACTGAATAGTGACATCAGGCCATGCCCTGGGAAAATTTTTAAGCTCTGCTGTCAGTTTGTTTCTTTGCGCTTTGCCTTTCCTTCTTTCCCTAGTGAAATGCCCATAACGTAATCGTCATGAATTCTGGGATTAGAAGGTCCTGGCTGAGCCATGGCTGCAACTGTAACCCCTTCCCATTTTTCTCTGGAATCCCCCAGTAGGTGCGTTGTGAAAGTGTATTGAAACAATGACTGCATTGCTCTGGCGATGCAGGGTGCACTGTCACGGTATCCCTGGCATTTATCTGGTATTTTTCACATTCCACACTTTTGCTAAACTTTAGCCCTGGAATGGGCTGCCAGTCCCCTCAGATAAGTCAGGGACACACTAATCCTTCTTCTGGCCTGACCCTAAAGACTCAGAGACTATTGTCCTGCTGGTGAGAGAAAGAGGCTGGGGTTATCTGGCACTAGGTTTGTCCCCCTGACAGACCAAGTCACACCCAAAATCACCCCACACAGGCGCACAAGGGAAGGAAGTACAGAAGCATACAAGAGAGAAGGAGGAAGTGGGAGACTACTTGACTTTCCCCTTTGCACTGTGACTATTGGTGGATGGGGTATCTCACAGTTCAAACAGGTGACTAACGTGGTGTAAGAGAACAGTACAAAGGGTGCTGAGCTGTCAGACCCTTGGAGACAGCAAGCAAGTGGTGATTTTCGAAGGACCTCAGGAAACATCTTGTCTGACCCCCACCATCTGAGGTTAGAGTTCACAGGCTGGCCCAGGGCAGAGGAGAGTTAGGTTTCTGGACTCTCCATCCACTGCATTTGCTACTCATGTACTCAGGCACTCTTTGGTCTTCCTGAGTTTCACGGAACACACCCCTTTCACTCTCTGTCAAGTTCAGGCCTATGCCCTCTCACTGCAGTCTATGTGAGCTGGACTCTTCTGGGCATCAAATTTGAGATTAGGATGCGTTGATGCTTGTGGCTAGAGAGGGGCTTCGGAGTTTGCCTGGCTGTGGTCTGAACTGGGTGTCCTCTCTGCAGATTCCTGGGACTTTAAACAATCCACACGCAATATCTCCCCCACCATCAACCAGGCCAACATCGTGGACTTGCACCCAGCATCTGTGTACAGCATCCGCATGTACTCCTTCAACAAGATTGGCCGCAGTGAGCCAAGCAAAGAGCTCACCATCAGCACTGAAGAGGCTGGTGAGCTCCTCCTGCCCTGCCACCCATGCCCTTGGCCTCAGGGATCAGGGACTCCTGGGGCCCACACCTACCATGTCCACTGGCAGTGGGCTTGCAGTTAGAAGAGGGGAGGCGAGACCCCAAGGCATTTGCTCATGTCTGCCTCTGGATCATGCGGAGCTCTTCTGCTTGATCTTTTCCAGACGGGGTTCCAGATGCTGGGCTTCTGGGAGCTGTCCATGGTTCTATCCTCCTCCCCAGCCCCGGCCTGTCTGGAAAGGACAAATGTGCTAGATATGTGACCTTTATCATAAAGCTTTCCTGAAAGTTTAAATAAGATCTCTGTTTCTATATTCTCCCTCCCTCCCTCCCTCTCTCTCTCTCCCCCTCCCCCATCAATATAGATAGATATGGATATAGATAGCAACCAATACATATTATTAACTACCAGCATGCCAGAGGTTCTCCCTATGCCCTTTCCCAATCACAACTTCATCCTTCCTTCTGAGGTGACCACTATCTTACCTTTCTTGCTTTTCTTTTCATAGTCACCACAATGTATGTACACAAAAACCATACAGTTAAGTTTTGCCTATTTTCTAAGAGAATGTACTCATGAAATCAGACTTTACATATTCTTTGGTTTCTTTCTTGTTTTGATAAAAAATTTTTTGCAAGCTTCATGTTTTTAGTACAGCTGTATCATGTGTGCATTTTCAGTGCTGTATGGTATCTCATTTCATAACTGTATCACAGTCCACTTGTCCATTCTACTGCAGATGGACATTTGTTGTTTACACTTTGGAGCTATAAGCGTTCATGTACTCATATGCTAGTGTACAGGTTTGTGAATTTCACTAGGGGACATAAGCAGTTATAAAATTATAGAGTCATCAGACCATATAAGAGTATAAGAGTTCTGGCCACTACACACCCTTGCCTATACTTTGTATTGTCAAACATTTTAAAAATTATAGAAAATAAAGAGGAAACATAAACCTTATGATTATTTCAAGGGGACTCAAAGTTCCTCTGTTTTTGTAAGTGAGCACTTCCTTTCTCTCCAGTAGTTCTCCAGCTCAGGAGGAAGGTGTGAGAACATATGACTCTTTCTTCTTCCAAGATTTGACCCCTAACATTACTCTTCTTCCTCCCCTACCAGCTCCTGATGGGCCCCCCATGGATGTCACCTTGCAGCCAGTGACCTCACAGAGCATCCAAGTGACCTGGAAAGTAAGTGAAGTTGAAGGTATCTCCCTTGAAATGCCTCCTTGCCTCCACCTCCTCAATAGAAATGAAGCCCCATCAGGTTAGCTAGTTCTGGTCTCTTATCATGCGCATGCCTGGTTTTTGCTAAAGCCAGTGGGACTGAAAGGAAGGAAAGAGAGAAGGAAACAGCAGCAAGTCCCCCCACCAATCCCCACTTCTTTCTCCACCTTGGCTCTCTGGCGGAGGCTGATGAAAAACTTGGCAGTGCCAAGTAGGAAAGATGGTCTTTCCACCACACTGTCCTGTCCTCCAAAACCTACATGTTGTAAGAAGTCAGGACTTGGATTTAATTTTGTGCAAAGTTCAGGGAGGTGCTGTGGATGATGGGGACCTCATCTCGGCCCTATGGCTGCATCTGGGTGATAGGTAATACATCACCTGTCTTCTTGCCTTAGATAAGGGGCTTGGTCCTTTCAGGCCTCAATTTCCTCCTCTTTAAAATCAGAATGAAAATAATGCCCTCCTTACTTCTGGGGGTGGGAGAGCTGTAGAGAAAACAGATCAGTATGTGTTGCAGCCATTTCTAAGGAACAGAAACTTATAAAATCTAGACAATGTCTAAAGAATCTATCACTTAAGGAAAGTCATAGAAGAGATCCAACAGTTGGGCAGAGGAATAGATTAGAACAATCTTGTGCTTGGGTAACTCCATCCTTGTTGCCACATCCCTGCCATGGGCACAAAAGGGTTGACAATGTTGATGGCTTCCTGTTGTGCTGCATTTTCCAGTGTCCAAGTATCTTCTTACACTAACTTAGGTGACCCCTGTTTCTGTGGAGTAGGGTGGACAAAGATATTTTTGTCTCCATCTACGAGAGGAGGCCAAGGGGTAGACATGCAAGGTGACTTGCCCATGGTCATTCAAGTAGTGACAGGTGCAGGACTTAAGTGCACATAGTTTGGAGCCCCCACTCTGTCTCCCCACCACAGCACACTGCTTGGAGTTTGGGAACAGAACACTTTCTTAGAGCCCATCCATATTCTTCCTTTTGAAGCTTTCCCATTTTAACAGTGGAGTGTGGGCACTGCCTCATCTCCATCTGGGATCAAATGTTCAAAGTTATTTTCTGACTCTGATTCCTCATGGAAAAAGCGCAGGTGCTTTAGTCTTCCTTCTGGGCCTTTCAAAAAGGCAGGCTCAGGACTGGAGAGATTCAGAAGGGCCTAGTGATGTTTTCCCTGAAAAGACTGCACTCTTGTATGTGTGTGTGCTCTCACACACACACACACACGCAATGCACGAAAGCCTGGTTCCTTCCCTCCCTAGAGAAATGACCAAGACAAAAGTGGTACAGAGTCCTTCCTAGGGACCAGCCCACCTTGTAGATACCTGGAGCTATGGTTCCCTCCAGATTCAGGTCTGGGCTCCAGGGCTTTCCTCAGAAACTGAGGGTGAAGCCTGGAGTCTCATCCCCAAGTCTCATCTGCATCCTGACTGGAGACTCATTTCCTGGGAATAGTCTGAGGAAGCCAGGAGATGGGGGCAGGTAATGAATAAGTATGTAAAACACTGACACTGAGACATTTGGCTACAAAGCTCTGACCTGGTGGTCGATAAAAATTTAGAATCAGATTTATTTCTCCAAAGTCTCATAATGAAAAATAAAATTGATTAGAAAGTTAGAACTTCAGAATGAACCAAGCCATCAATAAATTTTGGGCTGACTTCTCAGGGAATTTTTTTTAACACTAAGAAACAGATTAAAGAAAAATAAAGATTCACTTGAAAGATAAGTCACTTCATTTTAAGACTCTTTCCACGAGATGGATCACCACTGCTTTATGACATAAATTTGCAATCAGCCCTATTGATTTCTTAATGCTTCAGAGAAATATTGTTAGGATTGATTTAAATTCTGAGTGTGCCTGTTTAGGGGTGGGCAGGGGAGGGGAGAGGCAAAAAGAGAGAAGGAAACAAAAAGAGAGGAGGGAGGGAGGAAAGGAGGAAAGGAAGATCTGTCAGGATTCACATAAACATAGAGCATATATGTGTATATGCCTGGATGCCTATCTGTGTCCTCTGCCAGCACACGTGGATGTGAATGAAGGTTGAGTGATGCTGTGTACGAGTGTGTATCATGGTATAGGAGGCTCTGGGTATGCAGGCATGTGTGTCATTGTCCAATGATGTCTATGTTAGAATGTGTATCAGTATGGATGTGTATATGTAATATGATAGTATACATCAGTGTGAGAACAAGGGTATCTGGAAGATATGTTAGAAGATATGTTCCACGTGTATGATGTACATAGACATATGTGTACAGATACAAGACCCAGATTCAGAAATTTGCCTACTTGCAAAGTAGCAAACAGTGCTGCCCAAGTGCAGAGAGAAACATTTTCAGGCATTAACAAAAAAGTCAAGTCAGTTAAATACACATACACACACCCATTTTGTGAGTTCAAAACAATTATGTTAAATTAAAAACTTCATTTTATTGAGTTAACAGTGAACTTAAAAAGGCAGTTCATTTAAAACACTCATTGAATTAAAAAAAAACTGCGGGGCTGCTTTACTAACTTAATTGTTTTTGATCTCACTAATTTTTAGCACAATAAAAAGGTGGGCTTCTAAATTAACTTCATTGTCTTCAAAACCCTGATTCAAGCTGTTTTCATACTCACTGGGCTTGGTGCTCTCTCTCAATTTAATAGAAGGGCAGATCCTCTCCTTAAAGGATCCAGTTTCTCTTTATGGGTCTAAATGCGTCTGACTGGGGACAGGTGTGTGGTTGTTTGATGCATCTGGATGTGCATGTTTATGGTTTTAAATGTGGGGAGATATTGAGATCGTGTGTGTGTGTGAGAGAGAGAGAGAGAGAGAGTGTGCGCGTGTGTGTCAGGGTTCAAGCTTGGGGTGAAAATATGTTTTCCATTTCCCAGACTAATGCTAGTGGAGTTTTCTCCATCCACCAGCCGAATGGAATCAGTCCTTCATTCCTACCACTCTAGACAGAACTCCGAAGCACCCCCTCCCCACTGCGTGTCCTTGCCCATCTGTGTCACCCAGTCTGGGAGCTGGTTGCAGACCTCAGGCCTCTGCACAGCCCAGCCCATGGCCAGGATGTTGGGGGAAATCCAACTGCATGCTCCAGCAGTGGCTAGGCTCACATGAAAGTCAAAGACTTTCTTTCCACTTGTAAAATATATATATCATTTTATAAACAAAAAATTTACCATTTTAACCATGTTTATGTGTATAGTCCAGTGGCATTAAGTACATTCACAATGTTGTGAAACCATCACCACGGCTCATCTCCAGAACTTTGTCATCTTCCCAAACAGAAATGTTGTTCCCATTAAACAATAACTCCCAGTCTACCATCCCCAGCTCCTCATAACCTCTATTCTACTTTCTGTCTCTATGAATTTGCCTACTCTAGGTACCTCACAGAAGTAGTACCATACAATATTTGTCCTTATGCATCTGGTTTATTTCACCTAGCAAAATATTTTCAAGGTCCATCATGTTGCAGCACATATCAGAATTTCCTTCCTTTTTAAGGCTGAATAAGATTCCTTTGAATGGATATACCACATTTTTATCGATTTATCTGTTGATTGTACTTTTTGGCTATTGAGAATAATGTTGCTATGGACATGTGTATAGATGTCTGTCTGTGTCCCTGCTTTCAATTCCTTTGAGTATATTCTCAGAAGTGGAATTGTTGGGTTATGTGGCAGTTCTATGTCTAACTTTCTGAGGAACTGCCAGACTGTTTTCCACAATGGCTACCACATCTACATTTCCACCAAGAGTTCACAAGGGTTCCAGCTCCTCCAAATCCTCACCAACACATGTTGTTTGCCATTTTTGATATTTACTACCTAGTTAATGTGAATTGGTATCTTCAAACTCTTTCCTTTTTTTAAACCACCAGTAATTGCTCCCCTCCCTTTCCATCTGATCACTTTTTGTCTGCTGTTTCATTTCTCCCAGGCCCCTGAGCCAGTGCCAAATGTTGTCCTTATTCATTCATTCAGCCAACAAATATGTATTGAGGGACTACTATAGGCCAAGCACCATACTAGATACTGAAAAACAGCAAGAAACAAAAAAGACAACATCCCCATCCTCATCCTCGTGGAACTTACATGGATAGTCAACACATAAGAAAATATATACAGCACTTCCAGCCAAGATGGAGGCATAGGTAGATACACTTTGCCTCCTTGCACAACCACAAGAAGGACAACAAGTTTAAACACAAAAAAACATCCAGAACTGCCAGACAATCGAACTGTACGCAAGTCCCACAACCAAGGAGTTAAAGAAGAAACATTCATTCAGACCAGTAGGAGGGGCAAAGATGAGCAGGCAGGGTGGAGAGGACTCCCTGCAAGGTGGGAGCTGGTGGACCAGACAAGGCAGAGGTTGGTGGAGTGGGTGGCCCCACATTTATGTGTGGATAAACTGGGAGGAACAACTGTGGAGTGACACAGACCACACAACCCTGGGTTTCAATGTGGGAAAATAAAGCCTCAAAACCTCTGACTGAAAAAACTTGTGGGAGTTGTGTCACAGGGAGAAATTCCCAGTCTCAGGAGAATTCATTGGAAAGACCCACAGGGTCCTAGAACATACACAAAACCACTCACCCAGGAATCAGCACCAGAAGGGCCCCATTCACTTGTGGGTAGCAGGGGAAGTGACTGAAAGCCAGTGGAGAGCCCAGCAAGTGGCATTGTTCCCTCTCAGACTCCTCCCACACATATAGCACCACAACGCAGTGACCATGGGTTGCCCAGCCCTGGCAAATACCTAAGGTTCCAACGCTTACTGGGTAACAGGTATGCTGAGACAAAAAATTATGGCCCAAATGAAAGAACAGATTAAAGCTCTAGAAAAAATACAACTAAGAGATGAAGAGATCCAGCCTCTCAGATGCAGAGTTCAAAACACTGGTAATCAGAATGCTCACAGAAATGGTTGAGAATGCTCCCAAAATAGAGGAAAAAGTGAAGGCTATGAAAAGTGAAATAAAGGAAAATGTACACAGAACCAACAGTGACAGGAAGGAAACCAGGATTCAAATCAATGGTTTGGACCACAAGGAAAAAAAATAAACATTCAACCAGAACAAAATGAAGAAACAAGAATTGAAAAAGATGAGAACAGGGACTTCCGGCCAAGATGGAGGCATAGGTGGACACATTGTGCCTCCTCTCACAACCACAATTAAGGACAACAAAGATTTAGAAACAAGAAAACAACCAGACCTCATAGAAAATTGAACTGTAGGGAAGTCCAACAACCATTTATCCAGACTGGTAAGAGGGGCGGAGTCACAGCAGGAAAAAGTGGAGGTGCAGACCTGGCACGCAGGCAGCAGTGGCTAGCAGACCCCAGGCACGCAGGCACGGGGTGGCAACTGTGCAGACCCAGTGAGGCCTTGCAAGGTGGCTGGCTGACCAGGTGGTCCCACATTCACGCACAGATAATCCAGGCAAAGGGGAAGCAGCGGAAGGGACTGGAATACGAGGGAGAGCAGAGCAAGTGCCATTGTTCCCTCTCGGACCCCACCCCCACAACCCAGGGACTGGGCTGCCCTGCCCTGGGGAACACCTAAGGCTCCACCCCTCACTACATAACAGCCACGACCAGACAAAAAAAAAAATGGCTATCAGGATGCTCACAGAATTGGTTGATTTTGGTCGCAAATTAGATGAACAAATGAAGGCTATACTAAGTGAAATGAAGGAAAACACACAGGGAACCAATACTGACAGGAGGAAAACTGGGGCTCAAATCAATGGAGTGGGCCAGAAGGAAGAAAGAAACATCCAATCAGAGAAGAATGAAGAAACAAGAATTCAAGAAAATGAGGAGAGGCTTGGGAACCTCCAGGACATTCTTAAACATCCCAACATCCGAATTATAGGGGTGCCAGAAGGGGAAGAAGAAGAGCAACAAGTGGAAAACTTATTTGAACAAATAATAAAGAAGAACTTCCCCAATCTGTCAAAGGAAATAGACTACCAGGAAGTCCAGGAAGCTCAGAGAGTCCCAAAGAAGTTGGACCCAAGGAGGAACACACCAAGGCACATCATAATTACATTACCCAAGATTAAAATGAAGGAGAGAATTCTAGAAGCAGCAAAGGATAAGGGGACAGTCACCTACAAAGGAGTTCCCATCAGACTGTCAGCTGATTTCTCAAAAGAGACCTTACAGGCAAGAAGGGGCTGGAAAGAAGTATTCCAAGTCATGAAAGGCAAGGACCTACATCCAAGATTATTCTATCCAGCAAAGTTGTCATTTAGAATGGAAGGGAAGATAAAGTGCTTCTCAGATAAGGTCAAGTTAAAGCAGTTCATCATCACCAAGCCCTTATTATATGAAATGTTAAGGGGACTTATCTAAGAAAAAGAAGATAAAAAATAGGACAGTAAAAAGACAGCAAACTCACAGATATTAACAACCACACCTAAAACAAAAGCAAACTAAGCAAACAGCTAGACTAGGAGCAGGAACACAGAAATGGAGATCCCATGGAGGGTTAGCAACAGGGGAGTGGGAGGAGGAGAGAGGGAGAAAAGGTACAGAGAATAAGTAGCATAGATGGCAGGTAGAAAATAGACAGGGGGAGGGCAAGAATAGTGTGGGAAATGTAGAAGCTAAAGAATTTATGATACATGGACATGAGTTAAAGGGGGGAATGTGGGTGGGAGGGGGTGTGCAGGGTGGAGGGGAATGATGGGGGAGAAATGGGACAACTGTAACAGCATAATCAATAAAATATATTTTTTAAAAAAGAAAAATATGAGAAGAGGCTTAGGAACCTCCAGGACAGGGGTGTCAAACTCATTTTCACTGGGGGCCACATCAGCCTTGAGGTTGCCTTCAAAAGGCTGAAATAATTTTAGGGCTATATAAATGTAACTACTCCTTAACTGTTAAGGAGTTGAAATTACATTCGGTCCTTTGAAGGCAACCATGAGGCTGATGTGGCCCCCAGTGAATATGAGTTTGACACCCCTGTTCTAGGACAACTGTAAATGTTCCAACATCTGAGTCATAGGAGTGCCAGAAGAAGAAGAGGAAGACCAAGAAATTGAGAGCTTATTTGAAAAAGTAATGAAGAAGAACTTCCCCAATCTGGCAAAGGAAATAGACTACCAGGAAGTCCAGGAAACCCAGAAAGTCCCAAAGAAGTTGGATCCAAGGAGGAACACACCAAGGCACATCATAATTACATTACCCAAGATTAAAATGAAGGAGAGAATTCTAGAAGCAGCAAGGGATAATGGGACAGTCACCTTCAAAGGAGTTCCCATAAGACTATCAGCTGATTTCTCAAAAGAGACCTTCCAGGTAAGAAGGGGCTAGAAAGAAGTATTCCAAGTCACGAAAGGCAAGGACCTACATCCAAGACTGCTCTGTCCAGCACAGCTTTCATTTAGAATGGAAGGGAAGATAAAGTGCTTCCCAGATAAGGTCAAATTAAAGGAGTTCATCATCACCAAGCCCTTATTATATGATATGTTAAAGGGACTTATCTAAGAAAAAGAAGATCAAAAATATGAGCAGTAAAATGACAACAAACTCACAACTATCAACAACCTAACTTACAAAACAAAAACAAAAATGAACTAAGCAAACAATAGAACAGGAACAGATTCACAGAAATAGAGATCACATGGAGGGTTATCAGTGTGGAGGGGGCTGAGGAAGAATGGGGAAAAAGGTACAGGGAATAAGAAGTATAAATGGTAGGTACAAAATAGACAGGGAGGTTAGGAATAGTATGGGAAGTGGAGGAGCCAAAGAACTTATACACATGACCCATGGACATGAACTAAGGTGGGGGAATGATGGTGGGGGAAGGTACAGAGCAGAGGGGAACAAAGGGGGAAAAAATGGGACAATTGTAATAGCAGAATCAATAAAATATATTTAAAATATATATATACAATGTCAGATGATGTTAGTGTTGTCGAGAAAAATTTAGCCAGAAGAAATATCAGGAGTACTGAACAAAGGGCAGTGTACAATCTGACAAAAAAGCTTGAGGAAAGCCTCATTAAGAACAGGGATTTCAAGTTCCAGCCAAGATGGAGGCATAGGTAGAAACCCTTTGCTTCCTTGCACAACCAAAAGGAAGATAACAACCAATCTAAAATCAATAAACAACCAAAAGTGCCAGAAAATCAAACTGCCTGGAACTCCAACAACAAAGGAAATAAAAGAAAAAAACAACCAGACCAGTAAGGCTGACCATGCTGGCCAACTCAGAAAAACCACAATGAGGCAGCTGAGAGGCAGGGCTGACTGCTGAGCTTGGAGGAGCTGCATGGGAGGGACTAACTTAAGGGGGAAATTGAAACTCTGAGCTCACTGTGGGCTAAGGCTGGGGTTGCCGTGGCAGGAGATACTTCTAGTCTGACAGGAGATTCTGTTGCATGGTGCACTAGAGAGGAGCAGGCGAGCTGCATTGCTCCCTCTCTGGCCCCTCCCACATAGGCAGCACTGCAAAGAGGGTTGTCCTGCCCAGGTAAATGAATACCCAAGGCCCTGCCCCTTCCAACTTATCAGGGGCGCCAAGACAAAGACATATGCCCAAATGAAAGAACACAGCAAAACCTCAGAACTAAGCAATGAGGAGATTGCCAACTTTAAAGCCCTGGTAATCAAAATGCTCACAGAACTGATTGAGCTTGGTCAAAAAATGAAAGAACAAATGAAAGATACCCAAAATGAAATAAAGCAAAATATTCAGGGAACCAACAATGACAAGAAGGAAACCAGGATTCAAAACAACGATTTGGAACAAAAGGAAGAAATAAACATCCAACTGTATCAGAATGAAGAAGCAAGAATCCAAAAAAAATGAAGAGAGGCTGAGGATTCTCTGGGACAACCTGAAATGTTCCAATATCTGAATTATAGGGGTGCCAGAAGGAGAACAACAGCAAGAAACTGAAAACTTATTTGAACAAATAATGAAGGAAAACTTCCCCAATCTGGCAAAGGAAATAGACTTCCAGGAAGTCCAGGCAGCCCAGAGAGTCCCAAAGCAGTTGGACCCAAAGAGGAACACACCAAGGCACATCATCATTAAGTTACCCAAGATTAAAGACAAAGAGAAAATCCTAAGAGCAGCAAGAGAAAAGAAGACAGTTACCTACAAAGGAGTTCCCATAAAGCTATCAGCTGATTTCTCAAAAGAAACCTTACAGACAAGAAGGGGCTGGAAAGAAGTATTTGAAGTCATGAAAGACAAAGACCTACATCCAAGATTGCTCTATCCAGCAAAGCTTTCATTTAGAATGGAAGGGCAGATAAAGTGCTTCCCAGACAAGGTCAAGTTAAAGGAGTTCATCATCACCAAGCCCTTACTATATAAAACGTTAAAGGGACGTTTCTAAGAAAAAGAAAATAAAAAGTATGAACAATAAAATGACAACAAACACAACTATTAACAAATGAACCTAAAAGAAAAGAAAAACAATGCAAACAAAGCTAAGCAAACAACCAGAACAGGAACAGAATCAGAGAAATGGATATTACACAGAAGGAGTTCCGTGGGGAGAGGGAAGGGAAGAATGGAGGGGAAAGGTACAGGGAAGTAGAAGCATAATTAGCAGGCATAAAATAGATGGGGAAGATAAAAATGGTATAGCAAACAGAGAACTCAAAGAACTTATATGTATAACCCATGGACATGAACTAAGTGGGGGGAATGCTGGAGGTTGGGGGGGGGCAGGGTGGAAGGGGGATAAGGGGGAGAAATTGGGAAAACTATAATAGCATAATCACTAAAAAATACTTTTAAAAAAACTGGGATTTTAGCAAGGACACCACAGAGGCAAGGAGGCAAGGTTATCCAAAGAGAGTGTTCCCTGTGGTCTGTGAACAGCAAAGAGGCCAGTGTGCTGGAATGTAGCAAGCATAGGGGATAGGAAATGGGTCCTAGAGGTAATGGGGGTCAGATCACATGGGGTTGTTTAGCCATTGTAAAGACTTGGGCTTTCACTGTGAGTGAAATGGGAGGCTTTAAAGGGCTGGGAGCAGAGGAGTGACATGATCTGACTTTGGTTTTAAAAGCCTTGTCTCAGAGTCACTGTGTCTTATCTCCCCTCCCCATGCCCTATACTCACAGGCACCCAAGAAGGAGCTACAGAATGGCGTGATCCGGGGCTACCAGATTGGCTACAGAGAGAACAGTCCTGGCAGCAATGGGCAGTACAGCATCGTGGAGATGAAGGCCACTGGGGACAGCGAGGTCTACACCCTGGACAACCTCAAGAAGTTTGCCCAATACGGGGTGGTGGTCCAGGCCTTCAATCGAGCTGGCACAGGACCCTCTTCCAGCGAGATCAATGCCACCACCCTGGAGGATGGTGAGGGCACCAGCAGAGGGCAAAGGGTACAGATCCTGGTCATAGGCAGAACCAAAGCTACCAATGAGGGATTGAGGCCCTTCCACCACTCTGGGGCCCCATCATGTTCTTGTAATCCACACAGGTTCCCTGGATCCTTCCATCTCTCTTGCCCATTGGCTCCTTGATTGCTGCTTGGTCAGTTGAGCACCCTCGGCCTCTCAGTCCATTTGACCAGTTCTCTATCCATCACTTGCTGGTGCTCTGCCCATTAGTCTATCTGTTGATCTGTTGGCCCATCTGAGCACCTTTCTTTGCATTCTCCATCCATGCTTCTCCTTTCACCTTTCCTTCCTCCCTTGTTCTGGCCTTCACCCATCACTCTCCCCACGCTCTTTCCTTTACACACTGATTACCCTCTTGCATGGGAGCAAGTCTGGATGCAGGACCCGGTGATGTGGATGCAGGATGCACGGGAAAGGCACATCCTGGGGAGCAGCTGTCCAGAGCCCATACCAGCGTGCCCAACCAAACGCTAAGCTCCCATCCACGCAGGTCCATGCCAGGAAACAGCCAGAGCAGGCCCACCTTTGGCCTCCATTATGGCACCACCTCCCCTGCTTTGGGGGTTCGGGGCATGGAATTTCCAGCAAGAAGAGATGTGCATGGGCTGGGGAGTCCTCTTCCAAACGGAGCAGAGGAAGAAAGTTTCCAGCAGCATGTGCTCAGCAGTTTTTCATCCTTAATTAAGGCCCTCATTAGCCTGTCAGCGCCCGATCATTTCCTGGCAATATTAGCACTCCTCCCGGGGTATTCAAGGGCCCCTGCTTTAGCAATAGTGTCTTTTCCATAATTATATTACCTTCATTTTGTTCAAACGGGCGATCTGTATTAGTTTATTACACTGGGTCCCTAATTACATGGTGCTTATATTTTTACACCTAAGTAATATGAAACAATAATCATTGTCAAAGAGGATCGTTAGGATGATATATTATCATTTAAATGCTCATGAAAATTAGAGTTGCCTCTTGTGGGGTAACAGGATCTAATTACCTTCCATCCAGCCTGTGCCTCCTTTCTTGCACTGAAAGCGAAGCAGACAAAGGCTTTCCCTTTGCCCTCCTGCTTCCCAGAAGCCAGCAGGAAATGCCCCCCAAGTTCTTCCCAGCCCAGCTCCTGGGGCCTGGTGTCCCCACTTTTTGTCATCTTGGAAAGGGCAAGTTGCACAGGACCAACCCTGGGCATGGAACTTAGGTTCAGCTCAAAGGTAGCTCTCATAGGGAGAGGGCTAAAGGCGGGCGACCACCTAAGTTGGTCTCAGTGTTTTCCCATCAGTCATTCAAGGCATTTGGGTGTGTTTGTGTGCAGGGACAGGACAGAGGTGTAATGGTCCCGGAAGTCCCAAAGGTGTCTATGCAACATCCTTTCCCTTTCACCAGGGTTAACTGAAATTCTCTTTCCTTCTTTTCCTTCTCTTTAGCTTGGCACAAGGACATAAGGGCATACCTTGTGTCCTGTGCCATACCTTGGCACAAGGCCCTAGATCCAGGCCTTGGCTCAGATGCCCTGGTCAGGTGACAACAAAGGGCTGGCAGCCATCAGACAAGATCATTAATCACAGAGACCTCCAAAGCTGGACACACTGGGCTGTGGTACCCATTGATGAATTCCTGGGGGCTCATGCCCAGAGTTCATCTCCTTCTTCCCCCAGCATTTGCCTAGAACTAGGGATATGGCCCCCAAAACACAAGGAACCAGGTCCTTAAAGATCTCTATTTACCCAAATCTCCTGGAAATGAGATGTGGATCACTTCTTAGCCCAAACTCTAATCACTCACTGAGTCAAGAGGTCCTTCCACTTTTCTAACCTGAAGCTCCTCTGGCTGGGCAGCAGGACCTGGCCTGGGACATGTGTGTGGTGTTGTGCCTCCCTGACTGGGCCCTTGGGTTCTTCCCTCACCCCATGCAGTGCCCAGCCAGCCCCCTGAGAATGTCCGGGCCTTGTCCATCACTTCTGACGTGGCTGTCATCTCCTGGTCAGAGCCCCCACGAAGCACTCTCAATGGTGTCCTCAAAGGCTATCGGGTCATCTTCTGGTCACTCTACATTGATGGAGGTGAGTCCACTGGGCGTGAGGGCCAGATCTCAGGGTGAGAGGTACAGGGTGGTAGGGTCTGTGCTCATGCCTAGTTAGACCTGAGCATATTCCCATGGAATGTCAAATGGAAGTGCAGCCTCCCTTTTCTGCACATATTATTCAGGGACCAGGGTCACCTTTCTGGTTGGGGGAAGGGACACCAGCTGCTCCTAGACAGCAGTATGTTTGGGAATGACTTGAGGGACCATAGGGGCATATTTGCTTTCCTAATGTGATGTATTGATATAAGGCTTTTTATGGCCAGATCAGCCAGGGTCCCAACAGGGTATAGTGGCAAAACCAAATGGGGCCATTGTGGAGAGTTTAATGAAGAGGCAACTGCTTGCAGAGGGTGTGGAGGGAGGTTGAGATTAGCACCAGCAGGAAGCCCTCACCATCTAGAGCTAAGGAGGCAAGAAGAGGAAGTAGGATCTGCAGAACCCAGGAGCCAGCTGCACCTTGCCCAGGCCATGAGACATGCAGTGTGCCAGGGAGAATGGTAGACCAGAGGCCACATGGAACTGGGGGCAGGAATGGCAGAGGGAGAAAAACCAAGACAGTATCCCAGCCCTTTGCATGCTGTCCTTCCCTGGGATGCTCTAGTTCAAATGGGATTGTGTGGCCCCACAAGAAACCAGGCCCTATCCACTGGGGTGCACAGCCCTGGCAGTGAACAGGAAGTCTGTAGTCATGACAGCTAGAGGCCCAGTGCCCCTAACTAGGAAATGATCTCCTGGGGTCACAAAGGGCTACAGAGAGTTTGCTCCTCAAATGCTAACCCTTCTAGCAGCAGCCCTGGCCCCTCCCTTCTTTCCTGGAAGCCCTCCAGCTCATGGCATCTCTCCAGGGCAGCTGCCCTCCCCTTCCCCACCTGGCTTCTGCTATACCCAGACACACTGACAATAGAATTCTCTTCCCCCTTCACCACCTCCACTGTCTTCTCCAAAAGCACAGAGGCCTGGATCTCAGGGGTTTGATCTCAGGGTCTCCCAAGTTCTTATATTGTGAGATGCCCTTGTGTCTGTGCTGAGTCAGGTAACAGGTAGTCTCTCATTTTTCAGAACCTGCTTCCTCTTTTCTAAGCCTGCAGGCATCCCCAGATCAGCCCCTTCAGGTGAGGAAGGCATTGCCCTCTCTAATGTCCAAAGGCCACCCAGATTGTTGGCTACACTGCCCTCTTCCCAGAAGAACCTCTTTTGGGTCTTTCTCTAGCTCCAGTCCTGGATGGGTCTGCCCTGATTTCTGACCTCCTGGAAAAGGAAGATCCTGCTGCTCAGGCCTCCAAGGTTCCCTGGAATTGACCTGGAGTCCTTTTATGCTGGACATGGCATTCTCACCCTCCAGACCCTGCCAGTCTGCTGCCCTCCCCTGGCCCAGTCCTCTGCCTGGGACCCCTTGCCTGCACTGGGGCTCTGGCAAGGTGCTGAGGTGGTTTTGCGGGACTTGGCTTCTACAAGGCCTGTCCTCGGCCAGTGTCTAGTCTTGCCTTTCGACAAGCCCAGTAGTCCCAGTGGGAGGGCTGGCAGTTCAGATGCCTGTCTCTTTCCCTCCATCTCAGACCCTGGCCCTCCCATGGGACCCTCTCCCTAAGCTCTTTCTCAGTTGATGGCAAGTTCCTTTGTATAGCCAAGATGACAAGTCCTCACTGAATGGGAAGAAGGCCTGGTCCTTTCTCACTATTGAGAGTTCGGGATGCGGGCCCAGGAGCAGTCCAGTGCAGCCCCAGTCTGTCCAGGTCAACCCAGGTTCATACACGGCCTAGGGAGAGCTGATAGTAGGCTCTGGAGCAGCAAAAAGGAATGGCTGTGGCTGTCCTGCCTGGTGCAAGCTCCCTCCCTCCACATCTAAGCCACTCCTGGGCTCGCTCACATGAAGAGGGGGTTGGATGCCTGGGGGAGAAATATCACTTGGAGAGGTGAAGGCATGGAAGTATTCTAAAGGGAGAGTATTAAATTGAATTTAGTGCAAGGTCAGCTGGGTGCTGAGACCAGGCCAGCAAATGCTGTTCACCATGGTGGGGCCACTGGGGAGAGATGTGGCCTGGAAGCAGTGCCCAAATCCAGCCCCATGTACCTTGAGGTGGAGGACTAGAGTCAAAGACTGAGCCCAGTGAAGCAGGCCTGACTAGAGACCAGGCTGGTAAAGAGGTGGCAGAGGGACCATGGCGTGGCCAGCCTAGGCTGCATTCAGAGGCTGCTTGTCTCTGGCAGAGTGGGGTGAGATGCAGAACATCACGACCACGCGAGAGCAGGTGGAGCTGCGAGGCATGGAGAAGTTCACCAACTACAGCGTGCAGGTGCTGGCCTACACCCAGGCTGGGGATGGTGTACGCAGCAGCGTGCTCTACATCCAGACCAAGGAGGATGGTGAGTGTCTGCTCCAAGCTGCTGGGACCCAGCCTGAGGGGCAGGCTCTCCAGGGCCTGTTGCCGAGCTTGCCCTTGAGATGCTCACTGCCCACCCCACCCAAGGAAAAGGGTGAGAGCAGAGCACCTTCCTTCCTCTTGTTCCTTTGAGGACTCTGGGGCCCTGCTTTGGGAGAAAGAGCTTACAGTGGATGGTGTAAAATGCTTTGGGACTCATAAACATAGAAGAAACCATAGCCCAGATAAAGCCTCTCCTCCTACCCCTACCCCAAGGGCACCCTCTTTGTGGCACCTGATCCCCTGCAAGGTTCAGCCTGGCTTCCTCTGGATACAGAAGGTTGAGGTTGAGGGGGAACAAGAATATCACCCACACACCCTGGGTTAGGGACTTGGCAGTCACCCTGCAGAGGCCCCAGAATGCACTTGGGTATTCTCAGGGAGAGAATGGGATATGCCTCCATTTGGAGCTATAGTCTCAAAGCCCTTCTCCATGTAGGCAGAACTAGAGGGAAACCAGAGATAAGAAGACAAGACTCAAGTGTGGAGTAACAAAATAAGGGGATATAAGAAGACTGGGAGCTGGGTCAACCTGGGAGAGAACAGATTGGGAAAAGGATCAGACTTCCATCCAGGGCCAGAGCTGCACCCCTCACCCTACCCCAACCCCGTGGTGTAGTTGACTCTGTAACATTCTGAGCCAGGTACTGAATTTTTAGAAGAGCTGGTTTATGTGAAGAGTGGCTGGCCCACAATGGGCACTTAAGAAACAGTAGAGATTGTTGGTATTATGGGTTTTTTTCCCACTAAGCCTTAGCTTTTCCAAATTCTAGGTCCTACCCATACAATTTGCCAAAAGGTATTGGGGTTAGAGGAGTTGGGAAAAAAAAAAGACTCAATCTGGGAGTAGTGGTGGAGAAGTTCCCAGAGAAGCCAAGTGCTCAGTGACCAACCACATTCCAGCTCAGCTTAATGCTACCCATTCTTCCCAAGCCCCTCTCTTTCCATCAGATCAGTCCCTCCTCACCTTAAACTCTGAGCAAGTAAACATTTACCAACCTACCCGCCCTACTTTTCCTGTCATTAACCCCCCCCCCCCAAAATCAGGGCTTCCCAGGACAGCTCCAGGCAGAGCCACCTGCTCTTACGTGGAGACTGAACTAGGATAGTGCTCAGAGCCCAGCCCCTTCCAGTGCCCAGGGTCACAGACACAGGCAGCCTCTAGAAGTGAACGATTCAGGCCCACAGACTGCCTGCATCCTATTCCAATGCAATTCTCGAGCCACAGCACCTGCATGTGCATTTAGCTGATCAAGATGAGGTCCCACCGGGGGATCCGGAGGCCAGGAGCACTGTCCCAGGGAGTCTAGAGCTGCCTCCAGAGCCACACAGAGGGATGCACACAGGCAGGGCCAGGCCCTCAAGCAGCAGCTTCATAGACTGGAAGGGGCACTGGCACACACTGCAGACCTGCATGCCCCAGTCCTGCCAGTTATTGGCGAGTCACTGAAATTTCTGAACCTCAGCTTCCTCATAATAAAATGGGGACAAGTGATGTCTTACCAAGTTGTTGTAAGAACCAAGTTAACTGTAAAATCCTTTCTAAAATGTCAAGTGTTAGCAAATGGTAATTTGTTTAGGGCTACCAAGGTGCTGGCAATGAAATGACTACTGACAGTGAACCCAGGTGCCACTAAAGGAATTGGTTTCCCCAAAGGGAGGCCTAGACCAGAGGAAACTACAGCCAAATGAAATCTCATCCGGAACAGTGGTCATAACATCACATGTATGTGCTGTGCTGTCATAGGTATGATTTAACCTTCCCAATAACCCTATGAGGTAGGTCTTATTTCCATTTTAGAGGTAAGAAAACTGAGGCCTAGAGAGCCAAAGCAACTTACTGAAGGTCACTCTGCTAACAGGTGGCCTATCAAGGCTTTCTTGCCTCCATATCCTCTATATCTTCCATCATACACCTGTATCAGGAAGATTTTAGTTGTGAGTAATACAACTAAAAAAGGTCTAAGCAATAAGCATATTTATTCTCAGACATCACAAGAAGTCTTCATTAGGGCAGTTCCAGAGTTGGTTACCTCACCGGTCCCTATCTCTCTGCTCTGCCATACTCAAAATGCTGTCTGTCTCTCTTGTGATTTCAAGATGACCACAGCCCCAGGCATCACACCAGACAAGACAGAGTTGAGAGTGAGGAAAGTGGTCTCTTCCTATGGGCCTGCTTCTCTTGGGAGTGAAAGAAACCTTTCTCAGAAACCCCTCAACAAATTTATCCTCCTTTCCCATCGGCCACAGTGGGGCAACATGCCTTTTGTTAAGCCAGTCACTGAAAGGGGAATGGAATTACCACGGCTGACTTACCCCAAGCATGGTAAATCCTCCAGTGCAGGTGATAGAGTCAGCTTTCTCTAAAGGGTAGAAGAGCATGAGTCCCCAAGTAAAAGTGAAGCTCTGTTCACGAGGAAGAGGAAAGAGTAATGGTGAGTGGGCAGGCAGGAAACCACGCCTGCTCCACCAGGGCTGCCTTAACTCCATCCAACACATTGTCCCATGTTCCAGCTCCACCCCTGCCATGGGGTCTTGAGCGAACATCTGAAACTGAAAATACTGTGACCCCTCAAGATTTCGCATTTTTTCAAAGGAAAAAAAATATAAGAAAACTTAGGAAAAAGCAAAATAAGTAAAAAGATAAAATGCAAACATATAAGTTCAAGGTCATTTCTTATGTCCAACGCTCTCAGTCTGAACTTCGGTATCAGGCTGGCCTGGCTGATTCAGTTCACGAACAATAATGCCTCTTGCCTACTCCGCAGCTCCCTTGTGAATACCAAATCTGGCCACATGGCCTCAGAGTGCAAAGTTGAGTTGGATTTTAGACTACTTTAAAGATCTTTAGCTGAAGAAGAGTCTTGACTAGACCCATGTTTTAGGAAGGTAACTTTTGTAGGCGTGCAAGGGGTCTAATGATAGGAAGAAGGTGGGAGGGATAAGAACTAGTGTCAGAGAGTCCTGTGAGAACCTATGGGCATCTAGGCAGAGGAGAGAGGTGTTGCTGGGCAGCAGCAGTGAGGATGAAGGGAAGAGGTGGGCCAAGTTTAGAGAAGCATCTCAGAGGGTTTCCATGTCCAGCAATGGTGGACTAGATAACTCAAACCCACTCTCCTTGCTGAGCACACTATAAAATCTGATAAAATCTTTTTTAAAAGACCTGCCCGAAGGAATCAGATTGCTGGCAAGAGAGTGAAGAATTACTGGGCTAGGATCCAAGGGAGAATGAAAGGCCAGAAGGTAAGCCTGGCATTTGGAACAGCTTTTCCCCTGGGGGACATTTGCTGAGTCTGGAGGCAGTTGCTGAGAATCCAAGCAGCATTAGAAAGACATGAATTGGAGGCCAGCACCTGCCAGGGTGTGTGGGTCTGTCTGGCGAAGCACCCGCCACCATCCCTCACTTTAAATTAAGACCATGCTAGAGGACAGCACTCTAGGATTAAAAGTGGATCAAAAGTAGCCAGGTCAGCTTTAAATCACAGCAGTCATGAAAGTTACACTGAAACAACCCCAGGTTGCTAGTGCCCCAAAGTGCAGGTACCTGTCAGAAACAAACATCAATTCTCTCTTTAGGAAGATTACAAGACTTGAGGCCTCAAATTAGTTTTACAAACAATTTTGTAAATACTGTGCCTGGCATAAAACAAAAAAATGGTAAGGATAATGTAAACAAAAACCATCAGAAAAAGAAAAAAAACCCATAAGAATTCCAAAGATAGGTTTCTTTTCTAAATCAAATATGGACTTTTAAATAATTATTCTTAATAAGATTGAAATTATAATAGAATTGGAAACTCTCAAATGGAAAATCTAGAAATAAAAACTACTAATGCCTGAAATAAATAACTCAGTGGATAAGTTTAAATAAATCAGACATGGCTGAAGAGATAACTAGTGAACTGGAAGTTAGGCCAGAAGGAAATACCCAAATGAAGCACAGAAAGATGAATTAATAGAAAATAAAAGCACAAGTAAGACGTAGAGCAGTGATTTTCAAACTTGACTGTGCATACAAATCACTTGGGGATCATATTAAAATTCAGATCCTGTTTTATCAGGTATAGGGTAAAACCTGAGATTTTGCATTTCTAACATGCTCCCAGGTGATGCTGCTGCTGACCCATGGACCACATTCTGAATATCAGAGACATAGAGGATGCAAGAAGATATCCCAAAGAAGAGGAGAAAGTGGGGCAGAAGATAAAATTTCTGAAAACTTGTCAGAACCTTTGTAAGATATCAAGCCACAAATGCAAGAAGCTCCACAAACTCAACAGGCAATAACTTAAAGAAATCCACACCTAGGCTCATCATAATAAACCTGCTAAGCAAAAATACAAAGAGAAAAATCTTAAGAGCAACCAAAGTAAAAAAGAAGCAACAATTAGGTTGTCATCTAATTTATCAGAAATAATGGAAGCCAGAAAACAATGCAATGGTATATTTAAAGGACAAAAGGAAAACAGTTATGAACCTATGACTTTATACCAAGCAAAAATATTCTTCAAGATTAAGATGAAATAAAAAATTTTCATACAAAAACTGAATTTGTCACCAACATACTTTCCCTAGAAAAATATTAAAGGGCATTCTTTAGTTAGAATGAAAATGACCCCAAGTGGAAGGTTAGTGATGCAGTGAGGAAAGAAAAGCAATTAAATGGTGAATAAATGGGTAAATATCAATTAATATTGACTGTATAAAAATAATGGTGATGATATCATCTTAGGGAGGATCTAAATATTATGCAGAATTAAAATATACAACAATGGCATGTAAATTGGGAGAGGGTATCTAGAAGTTCTAAGTCCCTTGCATTGCATGAGAAGAAAAGTGCCAACTTGGAAAGTTAAAGATTTCTGTTTTAATCTATTCAGTAACCACTAAAAGTAGTGGAAGACTGTATAACAGCCAAACTAATAGAATGGGGAAAATAGAGTATTAATACTCAATCCAGAAGAAGGTACAAAAGGAAAGAAAAACAAAAAAGGTGGAAATAATGAAAAGCATTTAGTGAGCTTGGATATTTAAACTTAAATACATTAATAATTGTATTAAAGATAAACTGACTAAACTCTCCAATTGAAAGATAAACTCTGTCAGACTGGCTGGCAACAAAACAAAACGAAAATCTGTGCTGTTTATAGGAGACATCTAAAACATAAAGGCATAGAAAGGTTCAATGTAAAAGATGGAAAAAGATAAAAGGCATACCATGCAAAACTGTCTAAGAGAACACCGGAATATTAATATCTGACATGGTATGCTATAAGGTGAAAATTGTTATTAGAGATAAAAAAGGATACTTTGTTATATTAACAGACTCAGTTCACTAGGAAAATGAAACAGTCCTAAATTTGTGTGAGCCAAATAACATAACCTTAAAATATATAAAAGCAAAACCTGACAGGACTAGAAGGACAAAGAGAGAAATCCACAATCGGAGGGGATGTTTCAACATACCTCTCTACACAACTGATAAGAGAAAGAGTATGCAAGGATGGAGAAGAATCGAACGCTGCAGTCAGCACTCTTGCCCCAGGGCCATCCCTAGAGCCCGAGCTCCACAGCTGCCGAGGCACCCAGCAGAGGTGGGATGGCAGGACTGTGGCAGCAGCGAGGGAGGGTGGAGCCGAGGGCGACAGCCAGCTTCTGACCTCAGGCCCCTGTGCGAGTGATGACGCTGCACCTATTTTATTTAACCTGGAATTGTTGACCACTTAGTAGATTTCAAAATATAGGTAGTGCTAGAAGCTGAGAGTTGGGAGAGGGAATGCAAAAATAATAATTGTTGCAATTTATTGAGTGTCTTTTACACCTCAGGCACTGTGCCAGGTGTTTTATTTTAATTAATGCTAATTCTCCCTGTTTTTATATACATTGTATAGATGGGGAAACTGAGGCTCAAAGAGGTAAAGTAAATTAAATAGGACACTACCACTATCCTCAGAGGAGTGTAAAAGCTCTCAGGAGGGAAGAGAAAAGCACAGCAAGGCAAGGGGGGAATGAAACACGAGAGCGTGGGCCCAGGACAGGAAGCTTCCAGGCTCCCACCCTGGACAGGAGGCCTAGAAATGGGAGCAGGGGGATGTCAGAGTCTATATAAATTGAGATCACTTAGAATGGATTTCCCAGCCAATTCTAAAGTAGACTTTCCTTCCTGAAAATAGAAAGGACCTAGCCAGCACCCCAAAGGCAGTGTCTTGGGCACATAGCAGGAGACATGGTCATCCACTGGCTGACCACAGCCTTTGACCCTCAAGAGGAGGCCCACTCTGTGAATCTCTTGAGTCCTCAGCTACAAGTTGCTCAGAGGCCAAAAAGAATGGAGTGACTAGTATGTTTGTTTGGCCCAAATACAAGTTATTAGTTGATAGTGCATCAGGGCGGGGAACAGGTTAAGGTCATAAGGACCAAGATAAATTCCTCATGGATTTTATTTCTCTCTTGTGAGTCCTAAATCCTTAGTTCTTAACCAAACAACTCTGAAGCTGGACACTCCCAGTGTCTTCATCTCAGAGATTTTGTTGCAAGTCCAAAATGATCACCTTTCATCTCCCACCATTTGCCATGCTGGAACCTCCCTCTTTAAACCGTAGCTGAAGGATACCTTCTCCAGGAAGCTCTCCCAGATTGATCTGCCTCACTCTCCCCACCACGTCATTCTTTCCCAAAGGCTGTGCTCCTTCCTTCTCTAAACTGACTTTGTCTTCTCTGTGCTCAGTTCCAGGTCCCCCTGCTGGCATCAAAGCTGTCCCTTCGTCTGCCAGTAGTGTGGTGGTGTCTTGGCTCCCTCCCACGAAGCCCAATGGGGTGATCCGCAAGTACACCATCTTCTGCTCCAGTCCTGGGTCTGGCCAGCCGGTAAGTGGACCCAGGGCTGAAGAATGAAGCAGGCAGGAGGAAGATAAAAGTACCCTATAGATCAGCTGGCTTCCAGGCCAAACACTGGGGCTACTTACATCTATGTTTCTACCTGGATTCATGAATAAGAATGGCACTGGTCACACAAGAGTGGCTGAAGCCTCACCCAAAGTCCGTCTTGAGTCTGTCCTCTGTTCCAGAGACTGCAAGATCGTCACAAGTCCTGGAGGCTCCTTTGAGTCATGACCAAGCAGACATGAAAGGGAGGCCAGGGCCTTGGCTCTTAGTCTGGCTGACCAAAAAAAACCCCTAGCGGGCCCCAGAGCTATTGGCTGACTGGGCGCTGGCTGGTCCATAGTCTCTGGAAATAAATCGTTCTCCAGCATGGTCAGTCTGGGCTTGGAGGGCTGCTGGGACTCTGCCCTGAGTGGCCTCTCAGCATAGAGTCAGCTGAAGGGAGGAGAAAAATAGGGCACAGCTGGCAAGGACATCTCTCTAGGCCAGGACCTGGACCTAGCCAAGAGGAGAGGACAGAGAGACTGCAATATACACCCAAGCCCTGGAGCGGAGAGGGTGGCTCCCAGGCTTGGGCACAGTGCTAGTCTCTGTCCTCCCACTGAACACTGAGAAGGGACAGAGGGGTCCCATGGAAAAGAAAGACAGGGTGAGGGTAGGTGCAGTGTGATGTGCACCCACATCCCATAATATGTATCCTTCCCTCTGCCTCTAACCTGCAGTCACTCAACCACAGAGTGCTGCTGGCTGACTACTCTGGGACACAACTTCTCAAGTTATGAGAGCAGGTACATAGATACCTGCCATTAGGAGGCTTCCATTCTGTGGGGGGAGGCCAAGGGTGCCCACTAGAGGGGCAACAGTTCTGTCCAGGAGATATGCTTGGGACTAGGGTGGGGAAATCAAGAAGCAAAAGGAGCCAGCTTCTCCCTCCATCAGCAACCTGTGATGTGACCAAGCATCTGCAGATGAGCCTCTGGCAGCCAGAAAAGCTGTCCTGAAATTGCTCAGTAATTGTGTCATCATCTCCTCCTCTGCACTCTGCTTTCCTGGGGTCTTTCTGAATTACCCCTTGAACCCAGCTCCTCACCTCTGAGGCCAGAGTTCTTTTACCAGATAGGAAGGCCAAACCATCTTCCCAGTGGCTCCACCCACCCCTCTCCACTCTCACGGCTACTGCCTCACATGCACAAAGGTGCACATAGCATAGCTGTACAGTGCCATGAGTTCTCCCAGCACACACAGACAAACAGCACCCAGAGCAAGGAACAGGGTGTGCATTACAGCACCCAAGAAGACCTCCTTATAGTACTTCCTGTCACCACCCACCCCCAGCAAGGTAACCAGTCCTGACTTGAATGAGTGTTGCCTCTTTTTGTGTATGGTAGAAATGGAGTCACACCATTTGTCTGGCTTCTTTTACTAAACATTATTTTGAATTTGTGAATTTCACCCACATTGCTCTGTGTGGTTATAAATCATTCATTCACTCTCACTTCTGTGTAATTTTCAATTGTGTGCACATATTACAATTTATTATCCATTGATAGGCATTTGGTTAGCTTTCAGTTTGGAGCTATTACAAATGGCACTGCTGTGAATATTCTTGCATGTGTCTCTTGGTGTTCATGCATTCCTGTTGGGCTTGCACCTAGGAGGGGAATTGCTGGGTCATGTGGTCTACAGATGTTGGGTTAAGAACACGCCGCCATTGTTGGGCGGTTCTGCCAATTTTCCAGTCAATGTTTTCAGCCAGGTCTTCTGCTCCTCTTTCCCCTCTCCTCAACCCTTCCCCTCACACACACATTCTAGGTTCTCCTTACACTAAGCTTGTCACCATTCTGGGTACCCATAATGCCTTTTCACACTGCTACACCCCTGCCCCTGCCGATTCGTACCATAGTGCACGCTTCACCCTCTATCACACACTGAATGTGTTAGATGGCAATTATCTGTTCGCTCGTCTGCTCCCACACTGGTCTGTGGGACCCTGTGAGGACAAGGACAGCACCTTTTTATCTTTGGGTCCCCAGCTGCCAAACACTGTGCCTGGAACATCATTGTCACTAAATATATATTTGATGAATTATTAGCAGCTTGGCAATTGTAAAGCCTTAGACATTGGGCAAATTTCCCTTCAGACACTGATGCTCCAGCTTGGGTTTGTGCAGTCATTTCCTGCTCTGATAATGAAGTCTTTTGAAGGGATTGGTGTCCAGGAGTCCAGTCTCCTCATTAAGTTGGGCTCTAGGAGACCCAAGTTAACTGGCTGGGAACCCCACTCCCAGGACCCAGGGAAGAGTTCCTGGTCCTCATTTCCTCCTTCCGCTGCTGGAGACCTTAGGACCCTCCTTGCTTCCTTTTCATGTCCTGAACATGCAGGAACCTCCTCTCTCATGGGAAGATTTCCCATTGGACAGTGTCACACGAGGAGCCAGCTGTGCTAGTGTGGTGAGAACATCAGCCACATTTCAGGATAGGGACTGGGCTTAGTGAGGGCCAGTCCCTACCCTTGGTCCTTAGGCCAAGGACCTAACCACCATATGTGATTTGTGATGTTACCATTTGCACAAATACATTCCAAATTCCAAATAACTGCATTGCAAATTCATTTATGAAAGAGCTGCAGAACTGAACAGTGGGGGTGAGGACACACTTGCATATATGTGACAGTGCAAAGCTGTGGGTATGAGTTTGGGTTAGGGGCAAATACATACAAGCCAGAGTGTATGAGCATGTGTGTAGAATCCTCCAAACAGATGTGGGAAACTCCCTATGGTTCTGGCACCCAGCAAGCTACTCCCGGAGACAGCCAGAGCTGCACTGGGTCCTGATAGAAATTTTACCAAACACACCCTGACTGGTGTAGCTCAGTGGGTTGGGCATCGTCCTGCAAACTGAAAGGTTGCCGGTTAGATTCCTGGTCAGGGCATGTGCCCAGGCACATGCTGTGAAAGAGGCAACTGATCGATGTTTCTCTTGTGCATCTCTCTAAAATAGATGATTTTTTTTTAAAAAACTATTTTACCAAACACTTGTTGTTTTTCTCTAATTATCGTAAGAATGCAATTTATTGTGGAAATTCTGTAAATATATAAAAGAATAGAAAGGAGAGTAAAAATATACTCACTCTCATTCCCTAAAGATAAACACTGGCAAAGTTTTGGTATATAGCTTTCTAGTACTTTTTAATTATATTTTATTGATTATGCTATTACAGTTGTCCCATTTCTCCCCCATCACTCCCTTCCACCCTGCACACCCCCTCCCACCCACATTCCCCCCCTTAGTTCATGTCCATCTGTCATAAGTTCTTTAGCTTCCACATTTCCCACACTATTCTTGCCCTCCCCCTGTCTATTTTCTACCCACTGTCTATGCTACTTATTCTCTGTACCTTTTCCCCCTCTCTCCTCCTCCCACTCCCCTGTTGCTAACCCTCCATATGATCTCCATTTCTGTGTTTCTGCTCCTGTTCTAACTGTTCGCTTAGTTTGCTTTTGTTTTAGGTGTGGTTGCTAATATCTGTGAGTTTGCTGTCTTTTTACTGTCCTATTTTTTATCTTCTTTTTCTTAGGTAAGTCCCTTTAACATTTCATATAATAAGGGCTTGGTGATGATGAACTCCTTGAACTTGACGTTATCTGAGAAGCACTTTATCTTCCCTTCCATTCTAAATGAAAGCTTTGATAGATAGAGCAATCTTGGATGTAGGTCCTTGACTTTCATGGCTTGGAATACTTCTTTCCAGCCCCTTCTTGCTTGTAAGGTCTCTTTTGAGAAATCAGCTGACAGTCTGATGGGAACTCATTTGTAGGTGACTGTCCCCTTATCCCTTGCTACTTCTAGAATTCTCTTCTTCATTTTAATCTTGGCTAATGTAATTATGATGTGCCTTGGTGTGTTCCTCCTTGGGTCCAACTTCTTTGGGACTCTCTGAGCTTCCTGGACTTCCTGGAAGTCTATTTCCTTTGCCAGCTTGGGGAAGTTCTCCTTTATTATTTGTTCAATTAATTTTTCCACTTGTTGCTCTTCCTCTTCCCCTTCTGGTACCCCTATAATTCAGTTGTTGGGATGTTTAAAGATGTCCTGGAGGTTCCTAAGCCTCTCCTCATTTTTTTGAATTCTTCTTTCTTCTTTCTTTTCTGTTTGGTTGTTTCTTTCTTTCTTCTGGTCCATTCCATTGATTTGAGCCCCAGTTCTCCTTCCATCACTATTGGTTCCCTGTGCATTTTTCTTCATTTCACTTATTGTAGCCTCCAGTCGTTCATCTAATTTGTGACCAAAATCAACGAATTCTGTGAGCTTCCTAATCACCAGTGCTTTGAACTGTGCATCTGATAGGTAGGCTACCTCTTGGTCACTTAGATGAGTTAGCTCCCGGGCTTTGATCTGTTCTCCTGTTTGAGCCATCCTTGGTTTTGGTTTTTTGTTGTTGTTGCTGCTGTTGTTTTTTGGTCTGGTCGCGGCTGTTACGTAGTGAGGAGCAAGGCCTTAGGTGTTCACCAGGGTGGGGCAACCCAGTTGCTGGGTTGTGACGCTGGATGTGGGGGCAGGGTCCAAGAGGGAACAATGGTGCCTGCTCCGCTCTCAGATTCCAGTCCCTTCCGCCACTTTCCCCAAGCAAATTGGGCCCTTCTGGTGCTGATTTCTGTGTGGGTGGGCTCATGCATGTTCTAGGACCCCGTGGGTCTCTCCAACGAACTCTCCTGCGAGGCTGAGACTCCCTCCTGGCACCCCTACCTCCACAAGTGTTCTCAATTGGTGCCCTTTAGGCTCTATTTCCCGGGGCTGGGGCCCTGCGCTGTGCAGTCCGTCTCGCTGCCCATTTTCACCTGGCTTATCTGCGCATGAATGTGTGACCGTGGTTAGCCACCTTGTGCACCTCACTTGGTCTGCTCGTTGCCTTCCTGCACTCAGTAACCAACACCTGTGCGCCTGGGACCACCAGCTACTGCTTTTTCCCACTGTGACCCTCTCCATTGGCCGCCAATTGTGCCCCTCTTACCGGTCTGGGTGAATCATTGTCGGACTTCCATACAATTCAATCCTCTATCCGTTTTGGATGGGTTTTTTGGGGTTCAATATTTTTGTTGTCCTTAATCTTGGTTGTGAGAGGAGGCGCACTGTGTCTGCCTACCTCTCCATCTTGGCCGGAAGTCCCAGAAAAGGTGTCTAGTATTTTTTAAATTTATTTTAATTGTTGTTCTTGTACAGTTTTCTGTCTTTTACTACTATCCCAGCCCACCACCCCAGCCCTCCCCTCCTCCCTCCCATTTCCAACCCCCTAGTTTTTGTCCATGTGTTCTTTATACTTGTTCCTCTAAACCCTTCCCCTTTTCCCCTGAAATTCCCTCCCCTCTCCCCTCTGGTGACTGTCAGCCTCTTCTCAATTTCAGTGTCTTTGGTTATATTTTGCTTATTTGTTTGTTTTGTTGATTAGGTTCCTGTTAAAGGTGAGATCATATGGTATTTGTCTTTCACCACCTGGCTTATTTCACTTAGCATAATGCTCTCCAGTTCCACCTATGCTGTTGCAAAGGGTGGGAGCTCCTTCTTTCTTTTTGCTGCATAGAATTCCATTCTGTAAATGTACCATAGTTTCTTGATCCATTCATTTACTGATGGGCACTTAGGTTGCTTCCAACACTTGACTATTGTAAATTGTGCTGCTATGAACATAGGGCTGCATAGGTTCTTTTGGATTGGTGTTTCAGGGTTCTTAGGATATAATCTCAGCAGTGGAATTGCTAGGTCAAAAGGTAGATCCATTTTTAGTTTTCCTAGAAAAGTTCATACTGTTTTCCATAGTGCTTGTACCAGTCTGCATTCCTACCAACAGTGCACCAGGGTCCCCTTTTCTCCACAACCTCTCCAACATTTGTTGTTTGTTGCTTTGTTTATGATGGCCATTCTGACCAGTGTGAAGTGGTATCTCATTGTGGTTTCAATTTGCATCTCCCTGATAGCTAATGATACTGAGCATCTTTTCATGTGTCTCTGGATCCTCTGTATGTCCTCCTTGGAGAAGTGTCTGTTCAAGTCCTTTGCCCATTTTTTAATTGGGTTGCTTGTCTTCTTAGACTGGAGTCATGTAAGTTCTTTATATATTTTGGAGATTAAACCCTTGTCTGAGGTATAATTGGTAAATATGTTTTCCCATACAGTTGGTTCTCTTTTTTATTTTAATACTGTTTTCTTTAGCCGTGCAGAAGCTTTTTATTTTGATGAGATCCCATTTGTGTCCTTTATGTCTTTCCTTTATGTCCCTTGCTCTAGGGGACATATCAGTAAAAATTTGCTGTGTGAAATATCTGACATTCTCCTGCCTATGTTCTCCTCTAGGACTTTAATGGTGTCATGGCTTATATTTAAATCTTTTATCCACCTTGAAGTTATTTTTGTGTATGGTGTAAGTTGGTGCTCAAGTTTCATTTTTCTGCATGTAGCTGTCCAGTTCTCCCAACACCACTTGTTGAAGAGGCTATTATTACTCCATTTTATGTTGCTGCCCCCTTTGTCAAATATTAATTGACCATAGACACTTGGGTTTATTTCTGGGCTCTCTGTTCTATTCCACTGGTCCATGTGCCTATTTTTATGCCAGTACCAGGCTGTTTTGATTACAGTGGCCTTGTAATACAGTTTGGTATCAGGTATTGTGATCCTTCCTACTTTGCTCTTTTTTCTCAAAATTGCTGCAGCTATTCAGGTCATTTATGGTTCCATATAAATTTTTGAAGTGTTTGTTCTATGTCTGTGAAATATGCCATTGGTACTTTAATAGGTATTGCATTGAATTTGTAAATTGCTTTGGGTAGTATGGACATTTTGATGATGTTGATTCTTCCGATCCATGAACATGGTATATGTTTCCATTTGTTTCTGTCTTCCTTGATTTCTTTCTTCAGTGTTGCATAGTTTTCTGCACACAGGTCTTTTACCTCCTTGGTTAGGTTTATTCCTAGGTATTTTATTTTTCTTTTTGCTATATCGAATGGGATTTTTTTCTTGATTTCGGCTTCTGCTGTTTCATTGTTGGTATACAAAAATGCCTTTGATTTCTGGATATTGACTTTGTATCTGGCTGTTTGGCCAAAATCATTTATTAGGTCGAGCAACTTTTTGGCTGAGTCTATAGGATTTTCTATGTACACTATCATGTCATGTGCAAACAATGATAGTTTTGTTTCCTCCTTTCCAGTTTGGATGCCTTTTATTTCCTTTTCTTGTCTAATCGCTGTGGCTAACACTTCCAATACCATATTGAATAGAAGTGGTGAAAATGGACATCCTTGTCTTGTTGCTGATCTTAGTGGAAAAGATTTTAGTTTTTGCCAGTTGAGTATGATGTTGGCTGTAGGTCTCTCATATATTGCCTTTATTATGTTGAGGAATGTTCCCTCTATTCCCACTTTCCTGAGTGTTTTTATCATAAGTGGTTGTTGTATCTTATCAAATGCTTTTTCCACTTCTATTGATATGATCATGTGATTTTTGTCTTTGCTTTTGTTTATGTCATGTATTACATTTACTGATTTGCGAATATTGAACCATCTTTGCATCCCAGGGATGAATCCCACTTGGTCATGGTGTATGATCTTTTTAATGTATCATTGGATGCGGTTTACCAATATTTTGTTGGGGATTTTAGCATCTATGTTCATCAGTGATATTAGCCTGAAGTTTTCTTTCTTTGTTGTGTCTTCATCTGTTTTGGGGATTAGGATGATGCTGGCTTCATTAAAAGAGTTTGGGAGTCTTCCATCATTTTGGATTTTTTGGAATAGTCTGCAAAGAATAGGGGTTAGCTCTTCCTTAAATGCTTTGTAAAATTCTCCTGTGAAACCATCTGGTCCAGGGCTTTTGTGTTTTGGGAGTTTTTTGATTACTGCTTCAATTTCATCTGCTGTTATTGGTCTGGTCAGGCTTTCTTCTTCTTCATTGAGTTTTGGAAGATTACATTTTTCTAGAAACTTGTCCATTTCATCTAGGTTTTTCAAGTTTCTGAACTGTTCATACAGTTCTTCATAGTAATTTCTTACAATCCTTTGTATTACTGTGGTGTCGGTTGTAATCTCTCCTCTTTCACTTCTGACTGTGTTTATTGTGGTCCTCTCTCTTTCTTTCTTGATGAGCCTGCTTAAAGGCTTGTTGATTTTGTTTATCTTTTCAAAGAACCAGCTCCTGGATTCACTGATCCTTGGAATTGTGCTTTTAGTCTCTATGTCATTTAATTCTGCTCTGATCTTGGTTATTTCCTTCCTTCTCCTTGCTCTGGGCTATCTTTGTTGTTGTTCCTCAAGTTCTTGTAGGCCTTGGGTTAGGTTGTTTGTTGAAAAATGTTTCTATCTTTTTTTAGGTAGGCCTGTGTTGCTATGAACTTCCCTCTCAGGACTGCCTTCGCTGTGTCCCATAAGGTTTGGGTTGTTGTGAGTTTATTTTCATTTGTTTTCAGAAACTTTTTAATTTTTTCCCCAATTTCATTCTTGACCCATTCATTGTTTAATAGCATGCTATTCAATCTCCATGATTTTGTGTGTTTTGGGGTTTTCCCCTTGGGGTTGGTTTCTAGTTTCAGTCCCTTGTGGTCAGAGAAAATGCTTGGTATGATTTCCATTTTCTTGAATTTGTTGAGTCTTGTTTTGTGTCCTATCATGTGCTCTATCTTTGAAAATGTTCCATGTGCATTTGAAAAGAATGTGTATTTATTTTCTTTGGGATGAAGGGCTCTATATATATTAGTTAAGTCCATTTCATCTAGAGTGTTGTTCAATGCCACAATATCTTTGCTGATATTTTGTTTAGAAGATCTGCCCATTTTTGACAGTGGGGTGTTAAAATCCCCTAGTATAATTGTGTTGCTGTCAATATCTTTCTTGAAGTCCTCTAAGATTTTCTTGATGAATTTAGGTGCTCCTATGTTGGGTGCATATATATTTATGATGTTTATGTCTTCTTGGTGGATTCTTCCCTTGAGTAGATTGAAGTGACCTTCTGGGTCTTTCTTTATGGCCCTTCTTTTGAAGTCTGTTTTGTCTGATATGAGTATTGCTACCCCGGCTTTTTTTTCCCGTCCATTTGCTTGGAAAATTTGTTTCCAGCCCTTCACTTTGAGTCCGTGTAGGTCTTTTGTCCTGAGGTGGGTCTCTTGTAGGCAGCATATGTGTGGGGTCATGCTTTCTTATCCATTCAGCTATTCTATGTCTTTTGATTGGAGCATTTAATCCATTTACATTTAAGGTTATTATTGATAGGTACTGATTCATTGCCATTTTCATACCTGTGTTCATCTCTCTCTCTCTCTCTCTCTCTCTCTCTCTCCCCCTTCCTTCCTTCCTTTCCTTAAAGCAGTCCCTTTAGCATCTCTTGCAGAACTGGTTTGGTAGAGATGAATTCTTTTAGACTTCTTTTGTCTGGGAAGCTCCTTATTTGGCCTTCTATCTTGATTGAAAGCTTTGCTGGGTAAAGTAGTCTTGGTTGCAGGCCTTTGGTTCTCAGTACTTGGAATATTTCTTGCCATTCTCTTCTGGCTTGGAGCGTTTCCATTGAGAAGTCAGCTGCTAACCTTATTTGGTGCCCTTGTATGTTACTTGCTGTTTCTCCCTTGCTGCCTTTAAGATTCTTTGTCTTGGAATTTTGCCATTTTAATGATGATATGTCTTGAAGTGGACCTCTTTGGGTTCCTCTTGATTGGTACTCTCTGTGTCTCCTGGATTTGTGTGACTTTTTCTCTCATCAAATTAGGGAAGTTTTCCATCGTTACTTTTTCAAATAGGTTTTCTATCCCTTGCTCTTCTTCTTCTCCTTCTGGTATCCCTATTATATGGATATTATTATGTTTTATATTGTCTTGCATTTCTCTTCATCCCTCTTCATACTTTCTGAGCCTCTTTTCCTTTTCTTGCTCTTTCTGGGTATTTTTTCCTACCTTGTCCTCCAACTCACTGATCCTATCTTCTGCTTCATCGATTCTGCTTTTGATTCCTTCTACTGTGTTCTTCAGTTCAGAAATTGTATTCTTCATTTCCTCTCAGCCTTTGTTGATAGTTTCTATTTCCTTTTTCATGTTGATATAGTTTGCAGTGAGTTCATCGTAGCCTCCCTGTAGTTTCTGGTAGCTCATTGAGAGCTCATTGAGCTTCCTGACAACCATTGCTTTGAACTCAATATCTGACAGTTGAGTTGTCTCTGTTTCATTTAGCATTCTTTCTGGGGCTTCCTCCTTTCTTTTCATTTGGGGATTGTTTCTTTGTCTTCCCATTGTTTGTGAGACTCTTCTTGTTAGCCTCAGCTTCTTAAATTGATCTGTTCTGGCTCCCTGGGTTTATGGTCTGAACTTCTGTGGTAGAATACCTGTGAGATTCAGTGGTGCAGTCTCCTTCGGGTATCCTGGTGTTCACAGCTTCCACTGTCTCAGCTGTTGGGATGCCCCCTGTTTAGGTCCAACTCTGGTTTTTTCACAGTTCTGGGTTTTTTTGTCTCACTCGTGGGTATTTAAAAAGTGAAAAAGAAAAAAAAATGAAAAAAGAAAAAAAGAGGAAGGAAGAAGAGATAAAATTGGAAAGAAAGGAAGAAGGAATAAAACAAGAAAGAAGGAAAGAGAAGCAAAAGGAATTAGGGGATAAAAAATAAAAATAATAAAAATATATATATATTTTTAAAAACCCTCTTGCTAGTTTCAAACTGGCCAAACCGGTTTTTCTGGTCTTGCCAGCTGCAAAGGGCTGAGGGGCGACTGGTATCGCTTGTCTCCCTGTTCAGCACTCAATCAGCTTTGGGCTACTCTCCTCAGTGCTAGTCCAGTGCCTCTCCACAGGGCCTTAGGCATGCTGCTTTCCCGAGTTTATGGGTGTGAGCTGGGATCACCTTAGGTTCATAGGTATGAGCTCCAGGTCTTCCACAAAGCCCCCTCTTCTGTTACTCGGCTGCCTCCAGTCACACAGGCTTGGGCGTTCACTCCTCCCAGGGCTAAGCATGAGTGCTCACAGCCCCTGCATGTTTGCCATTCAGACTTTAACTCCCCTTCCTGCAACTTCAAGCAACCAGGTCTCTCCTGGTGCTGCTCAAACCTTGTTTGGCTGGGGAGGGAGCAGTTGAACGGTTCCCTCCCTAGAGCCCTGTGGCAGACCCCAGCTTTGTAGTATTTGATCTGTATATATGTTATGCCTTTGGCAGGGAGTTAATAAAAATAAAATTTTTCATAATGTTATATAACCTGCTTTTTTTCATGTAATATATGTAGGTACTTTCTTATACCATCAAATATTTTTTTAAAATATGATTTTGAATGACTGTACATAATCTATTTAATCAGTCCCTCCATTTTCTACATTAATCTATTTCCAAATTTTCACCATTATAAATAATGCTTCATTAAGCATTCTTCATAAATGTCTCTATTCACATGATTTATTACTGCCTAAAGTAAATTTCTGTAGGAATTCATAGGCCACAAAGAATATTCTTAAGGTTTGCACACACATTTGCAAATTACCCTTCAGAAAGTTTCCACTAGTGTGGTAAGTACATGCTTGTTCTTTGTGCCCATGTTAATGAAAGGTATTAAATATTTTTCATTTTTTCAGTTTTTTTAAATGTGTTTTAAGTTATTTTTTCTTTAATAACTAGATAGGTTGATTGTTGTTATATATTTTTATTAGTGTTTTTTCATCTTTGGGTAATATCAATATGTCATTTGTCCATTTTTTTATGTGGTTAGCTCATAATTTTTGCTTATTGTTTTGTGAGTGCTCTTTACATACTAAAGATAATAAGCATTTTTTATCATATAGGTTGCAACTATTTGACAGTTTATTGCTTGCCTTTGATTCTATTTTTGGTGTACCATAGGTTTTCTTTTAATGTAATTTACATTCATAAATTACTTCCATTTATAATTTTTGCCTTTATTTTTCTAATTAGAAAGACAGATAAATATTTACCTGTAGTTTCCTCTTTTGTAGTTTTACCTGTTTTTTTAAATTTTTGATCCATTGAAACTTTACATAAGAGTATGGTGGTATGTTTTTTAAAGTGCTTTCAGTAGATTCTTGGTGTGTCCAGAGTTAAAGAAAGGCTGGGTAAGATGCTGAAATCTTCAAGAGGAAACATTTTCTTCCCTGTGTAGAGAGAAATGTACACTCAGGTACACACTGACACACACAGCAACCACACTCAACTTTTCTTCACACACACACACACTTCCACCATCAGAGAAAAATGAACCAGGAGAAAAACATGTCTCCGTTTAAAATAACCACACACACCCCTTGCCTCATTTGCACCACACACACTGTGATCACAGAGGGTAAGCAGGGTGGTACTGCTTTCTTCCTTTACCGGAGAGAAAACTGAAGCCCCAGGAACCATAAGAGACACTGTCTGAGTCACATGCCTAGTAAGAAGGACAGGCAGGTGTTGAAGCCACTACACCACCCTACCTCCTGCACAGCTGTGAACTACAGTTAGGCACATGGTCCCCCAACTACCCGGGCTCAGGGTGGCTCTGCTCCCATCCCCAGCAGGGGCCTCCTGTGCTCCATAGCAAATCTCCATGAGGGAGGCGGGAGGAGGAGTTTGCCAGGGACCTCTGTGTGTATTGAAGAAAGCCTGTGCCTTCTCCTCAACCTTTCCCTGAAGACAGCCTGAGACCCCAGGGGAAAAATATTTTCTCCTGATATAAGTCATTGAGCTCCTCAGCCCTACCATGGGGCACAGAGAATCTGCCTGAAGGCCTGTCTCTCAGCACGGGATGAATGCTTCTACATATCTGTATGTGTGAGCATGTGCATGTGCACATGTGTGTGCAAGACCCTGTGACTGCCGAGAAAACGAATTGTTAGTTCCCTCTGGCCTTAGGGCCCCCATCTGTTCTGGGGGCTCCCTTCCCTAGACTTCTGCCCTGATTTCAAAAAGGCTCTAGTGCCATCCTCCTTTCCCTTCCCTGTGGCTGACCAAAAAATAAAATAAAATGAAAGTCAGCCCCATCCCGCCTGCACCAGGGAAGAGGCTGACAGGAGGTCTGCAAACTAGCGCTTATCAAAAGCTGCTTCTCAAATTCATTTCAATATCTGAGCCTCTGGTTTCCAAGGTAACATAATCTTTTCATCAAAGCAACTGGCAAAACCACTGGGATCTGATATTGTTTTGTTGGCAACTTGTCAAAACTGTCATTTGGTTAAAAAATTTATAGATTTATATAACCTACAAATATATATTACAGCTTCTGTACCACTAATAATCATTAATAAAGTGTTGCCTGGTGAAGCTTTCATAGTTCTCTTTCCCGTGCCTTCATCCTCTGGATGGGTTTGCTTCCTGCAAGGCTGGGAGGTGACTCTGAGTGGGGACAGGCTGGGGAGCCTGTCTACACCCTAGTGCTTCTTCCCAGAGATTTCCTTTCTGAAGATTTACTGAGACCCTCTCTCCTCTGTTCTCCCTTCTCCCACCTCCCTCCAGCTCTCAACCAAAAGACTCCCACTCCCTGGCGCTGGAGCCACAGTTGCCAGCACCTGGATTGGTGAGAAGTAACTGAGGCTGACCCAGCAATACGCCAGAGCAGACCCATCAGCGCTGAAGGGCCAAGCCCAGCGCGCTCTCCATTCGTTGTCTCTCCAGAACCAGGAAGGGCAAAGTAGGCAGGGTCCTGCCTCCCCTCCCACAGCCCCAGATCCCACCACCTCCTCTGAGCCCAGGGTCTCCAGGAAGGTTGGAGTTGCAGGCTGGAGGCCTGAGGGCCTTGGTTCATAGTAGTTCTTTGCCTCTGCCCCACAGGCTCCCAGTGAGTATGAGACGAGTCCAGAGCAGCTCTTCTACCGGATTGCCCACCTGAACCGAGGACAGCAATACCTGCTGTGGGTGGCTGCCGTCACATCTGCTGGCCGGGGCAACAGCAGCGAGAAGGTCACCATCGAGCCTGCTGGCAAGGGTGAGCAGCGTGGGCCTGGGCCAGACGGACAGACGCGCCCAGGAGCTCCCTTCTAGATATCTGGTCCTCCACAAATGGGAGATAGTGTCTCCCTCCACCCTGTCTGAGGAGCTCATCCCACAGGCCTCCTCCCTGCATCCCCCAAGACTGGGCCTCTGCTGCCCCCTGACGCCCAGAAAGACTCACAACAGGCTCTAGGCAGCACTGATGCTGCCTGCATGCACCCAGGGCCCCCACTTCAAACTCTACTCTGGGGTTGAAAGAGAGGGTATTTAGCCCCCTCTACCCCCAAAGGGCACTTTTCCCAATGCTCAGCTTTTCGGGGGGCTCTGGGGCAGGGTATATGCTTCCACAGAGCAGATAACTGCAAAGAGAGGCCCCTCATCCTGAAGCCTGGACACCTCAAGCAGAGGGGGCCACACTGATCTCTGGTTCATTCATAACAGTCATTACAGAGTGCATATCCCGAAGGAGGCTCTGGGCTAGAGGCTGCACACAGGGTGAATTAGACTGTGCTTGACCTTAGGGAGTACCCCACTGAATCCCTGACCTGGACATTCATGTGCCCTGGGGGCACATGCACCCCGCTTTACAGAGAATGACAGTTCCGAGGCTACAAGAAGACAGAAGCAGCCACGCAGAGCTGCTAGGCTGCCCTCTGTGCCAACCCTGTGGCCAGGCTCAGCCATACAAGCCTTTGACTACTGATCTCCTTTGGTGCTGGGTTGCCCCGGGCCTTTCCTCTTGGCCCTGCCTCCTCCCACAGTCACCTGACTCTCTAGCCCAGACCCCAGGACCAGAACTCACATGGGGTTGAAAGAAGGGGGAGTTTAGTTGGGACACAGGAGGCCTCAGCACCCACCACCACCACCACCACCACCCCACCCCACCCCCGCCCCCACCCCGGCACAGCCTCAGACTCAGCGAGCATGCACTCAGGGTCTGCAGGGGGCCAGGGGCCTCCATGGGCCCTGTTAGTGGGGCTTGTTATCCCATTGACAGTGAGCACTGAACAGCAGTGCATGGCCTGCAGGCAGCTGTGAGTGGTGGGCTGGCACTTCCAGCTCCAAGTCGGGGCTCTTTCCACAGGGCCTCAGTGTTTGTAACCTCCCCTGACACTTCTTCCCAGAGGCAGTACCATCCCCCTCTCCTGAATTCCTCCCCTTCAGGAGGAAATGGTCTGAAAGCCTACAGTCTTCCCAGGACAGCTGTTACTGGCCCAGAGACAGGGTCTGAGAGACAGGGTGTCTTGGCAAAAGGCTGGCCCCTTCCCCTGTGGGCGTGAAATAAAACATTGCCAGAGGACTTCGTACTTCCTAGAACACCACACTTACACACCTTCCCATTCTGTGCTCGCAGCAGCCCCGTGAGGGAGGAGGACAAGCTCTGCTCCCCAACCCCCACTGCACACATGCACCGAGACCCAGACAAGCACAGCGAGCAAGCCCCCGCCATGTGGTGGAACCATGTCCAGAAACCGGGTCTCCAGGGAATGTGGTGCTCTCCCCAATGCCCTGGAGACTTTTCCGCATCCCCAGTAGAAGCCATCTCAACTTGGGCCCCGCTGCTCTGTGCAAGTCTTTCCGGCCACCAGGCCGTCCTCCACTGCTGTAAGCTGCCCTTTCCCTCTCCTGGGCGCTCCCCCAGACCTCCCTACTCTCCCGGGGCCCATGGCCCCAGCGCTGCCCTCCAGGAGAGGAACCGCCATTTCCTCCATTTCCTGCACCCGAACCTCTCAACATTGCTTCTTTGACCACCTTACACCTTCCATCTCCCCAAAAGGGGACCCTTGGCTTACAAGGACCCTGTCTCTGGCCCTCTGAAGCACTCAGTCACTCGGTTAAATTAGCACCTCTACTGGTGGGCCTGGAATCTGTGAGGTGCATGACAGGACAGCCTTCTGGCTGGACCCCTGACATCACCTTCCTTGCTTTCCGGGATGCGGCTTGTGCCTGCCGGTCCTCTCAGCTTCTCAGGCCTACCCTCACTCCGCACACAGGGACATTCCTTCCTCCTCTGGGACTGTGTGTCGACTCCAGGATTTTGCCACTTCTCGGTCAGCCTGCATCCCTCCTGGTGACCTCAGTCACTCTGCCGACTCCCACATTGGTGTCTGCGGTCCAGCCATCTCTCTTACACTCCACAACATTTATATCCAACTGTTTTCTAGCTGCCCCTTTAGGTGTCCCCAGGCACTTGGGGCTCAGTGTGAGGCAGTCCCCCCATCTCTCCTGCGTGCCCCACTCTTCCTCCCCCATGCCTTGTCCCCACAACGACACTATCACACTATCACTCACCGAGCTGGCCCAGCTGGAGTCCCAGCAGACATCCTTACCGCCCCTTCCATCTCTTCCCTGGAAACCAGGCAGACCCCAAGTCCTGGGATCCTGAGCCTCCCATCTCCCCAACCCCCACCACCACCTCCGCCTGCACTCTAACCGCTATCTTGTCTCTGATCTGCATCCGTCCTTGAGGACCAGCCACACCAAGCCCTCCTCAGCAGGCAGCCAGAAATTGAGCTAAAACTCGACTTTGAACATACCGCTACTTATTTATAAGCCCCTAGTGGCTCCTTGTGACTGCAAGGGGAAGTCCAGCCTCCTCGTTCCACCAGCAGAGCACCCCGCTGTGCTTCTACTCCTGCTCACCCTTCAGCTCTGCTTTTCCTGCCCCCGTTTGCTCACCCCGGGCTTTGGTTACCTCAGTCAAGTGTTTGCAGACCCACTCACTTGCCATGTGATTCAGTCCTCTGTGCCTCTCAAAGCTGTTCCTTCTTCCTGACAGGCCTTTCCTTCTCTGCATAGTGAGCTCCTTCGCCTTCAGGAGTCTAAAGCCTCTCCTCGTCTTCATCTCCACCACCACTAAACAGCCCAGTTCACTCCTTCAGGGAGATACTCCCATCAGGACTTGTACCTACCCCTGCCACAGTATTTTTCACCTATAATGACTTTTTAAAGTACCTGTCTCTCTCTTGAACAATCAGCAACTTGAAGACAGGGAATGAATTTTATTCATTTTGCAAATCCTCAGCATCTCATGTGATAGTTGATCCATAATAGGCATTTGATAAATGTTTGTTGAACAAGCACTCCCAGCTGAAATTCCCTGCATCCCCAACCCCAAGCCCAAGGTAGAGGCCAGGTAGGAGAGGAACAACTTTTATGCAAAATTCAGGGAGCCCTGAGAAAGGGGCATGGAGAGGGGCAAAGGCAGTATCGGGTATAGAAGTGAGGTGGCCCTTATCCTCTCCTCCTTGTAGCCCCAGCAAAGATCATCTCATTTGGGGGCACTGTGACAACACCCTGGATGAAAGATGTCCGGCTGCCTTGCAATTCAGTGGGAGATCCAGCCCCAGCTGTGAAGTGGACCAAGGACAGGTATGTGCAGGACCCTGGAAGGACTGGTGACCCACAGAGAAAAGCATAGTGGAAGAGCCATAACAAAGAGCATCGGCGTCCCTCCCTTCCTGCTGGCTCAGCCCTGTGGGTGCCCTGGGTGCACAGCTACCACTCTCAGAAGCAGGCCTGGCCTCCCTGATGCCCCTCTGTTTGGAGTTCAGAAGCTCCTTTACCTGGATAGTTAAAAGGCCAAGGTTACTAGACACCCCTCAGGAAATTCTAAGTAATACCCAAGAATCCAGGGACCCCTGGCAAGCCTCCTTCTGCTCCCAGCTCTATTTGCCTACAGACCTGGGGGAGGCTCTGGGGGAGGGAATGCTTGCCAAAATGCATACCCCCCACAGTGAAGACTCGGCCATCCCCATGTCCATGGATGGGCACCGGCTCATCCATACCAATGGCACTTTGCTGCTGCGTGCTGTGAAGGCTGAGGACTCAGGCTACTACACCTGCACGGCTACCAACACTGGGGGCTTTGACACCATCATTGTCAACCTTCTTGTGCAAGGTGAGCTCTGCAAGGCAGGTGGGGCTTGGGTCGGGGCAGGGATGGAGAAGGGGTAGAAATTCCATCATGTGAAAGACAGGGTTTCTGAATGGAAGAAAAAGATGTATCACCAGGGAGACCGATTCTCAGTGGAACAGATGCCAAATGGATGAGCAGGCAGGTGGGTGAGGGAGAATGAGCAGGAGTGAGGGCAGCACCTAGAAAGTAGGAAAGCCAGTCCCTTACCCACCTTCCAATTGGGATATCCCCAAACCCCCATCATCAGAAGTCAACCCTTGTGGTGAGGGCTGGTGGCTTTCCCCTCACAGTTCCCCCGGACCAGCCCCGCCTCACTGTCTCCAAAACCTCTGCTTCGTCCATCACTCTGACCTGGATTCCAGGTGACAATGGGGGCAGCTCCATCCGAGGTAAGAGGGGTCTGGATGAGGAGGGGTAGGCATGGGAAGGAATCTGAGCCCAGAGTCCCTATAATGCCCAGGAAGTGATGGGGGTTACAATTCAGACCACAAGGAAATTACCCAAGTGCTATGAGAAGTACATCAGCCTAGGCATCTGGGCTTTAGAATGTCCCTAGAGAGCCATGCAAACCTGAAGAGGTCACTTTTTTCCCTGGGCTTCAATTTCTAAATTCGTAAAAGTGGACAAACTACTGGATGAGTCCTTCTCAGGCTTTAACATACATATGAATCACCAGGGAGTCTTGTAAGAAGATTCTGATTCAGGAGGGCTTTAGTGGGGGCTGAGACTTTGAACGTCGAGAAGGCATTCAGTGAGGGTCACACTGTGCTGCTGTCATGGGGCCACATGTGGAGCACTGGGGTCTAAACAGGATCCCTTTTAAGCCTCACAGACCTGGCTTTCTGCTTCCCTCCCCACCTTGGCTTCTGAACCCTAACATGAGCACTGAAGAGAGAGCAGTAAAACTCACCCAAGGTCCTTCCAGTTTTTCCTCTGAAGTGCATCTGCCCCTGCCAATGACCAAAGGCCCCACTCTGCCCCCTGCCCAGAGCCCACCCCCGTGATGCCTACTGGGTACCCCTGGCCCCACCCTGCCCCCCTGAGCCAGGCAAACCTCCCGGGCAGGCTTCGTGCTGCAGTACTCCGTGGACCACAGCGAGGAGTGGAAGGACGTGTTCATCAGCTCCAGTGAGCGGGCCTTCAAGCTGGACAGTCTCAAGTGTGGCACATGGTACAAGGTGAAGCTGGCGGCCAAGAACAGTGTGGGCTCCGGGCGTATCAGCGAGATCATCGAGGCCAAGACCCATGGGCGGGGTGAGGCCTGATGACAGGGGTGTAGGGAGAGATATGCCCAGGGAGGAGGAGGGGTGGGAGAAAAATCTCAGGACAAGGGGTAGAAGATGGTGGGGATACAGAAGGAGGGTGCAGGGAAGCAAGAGGCTAAAGGGAGAGACTCAACCTAGTTCCCATTGTTGCAACATCTGGACAAATCACAGTAGGAAAGGCCAGTCCCACTTTCCTACTGGGGGTGGCAGATGTTATCCCTTCTCTTTCTTCTTCCTGCATCTCCATTCCTCCCTTGCTGAAGCCTTCTCTCCAGGTCCTTTCCTCCTGTCCTCCTCCTCTCTTCCCTGGGGTCAACCACTGATCCCCCTGGAGCCACTGCAGTCTTGGGTGCCCCCGGGGAACCCTTTCCAGCCTAGATGAATGACTCCCCTCCCCTCAGTCTCTCTAACCTCTCTCTCTTCTTCTGGCCCCCAGAGCCCTCCTTTAGCAAAGACCAGCATCTCTTCACTCACATCAACTCCACACATGCTCGGCTTAACCTGCAGGGCTGGAACAACGGGGGCTGCCCTATCACAGCCATTGGACTGGAGTACCGGCCCAAGGGCACCTGGGCCTGGCAGGGCCTACGGGCCAACACCTCTGGGGAGGTATTTCTGACAGAACTTCGAGAGGCCACATGGTACGAGCTACGCATGAGGGCTTGCAACAGCGCTGGCTGCGGCAATGAGACGGCCCAGTTCGCCACTCTGGACTACGATGGCAGTGAGTCAGAGAGGGTGGGAGGGAGCAGCACAGATGCTGGAGCAAGGTGCTGCCAGAAAAGCTGGCAGAGAGGCAGGCACCCAAAGAGAGAGACAAATAAATAGATAAATCAGCAGGACAACAGTCAAGAGAAAGGCTGACAGGTGGATAAGTAGGCAAAGGAAGCCACAGATTGGTAGGCAGGCAGGTAAGTAGTCAGATGCACTAGTAGCCAGTAGAATAGACAGGCAGACAAGGTTATAACACTGATGATACAGGGTCTTTGAAGGCACGAGCTTTGCTGTCCATTACTTCAGAGAGATAGAGAAGGAGGTGAGATGCAGCTGAGGTCCTGCCCTCTAAGAACCCTCTGCTAATACGGCGTGTTAGGCAGGATGGGAGAGCCTGTGCTGCAATAAGAGAGAGACATGGAAAAACTCCATAGCTAAACCAATAAAGATTTGTTTCTTGCTCTCATAAAGTGTCGTGAGGATTGGCTGGCCACCATCTTTTAGATTTGTCATTTTGAATCTGTAACTTCCAAGATCACCAAAAAGAGAGAGATGTAAGAGGCACACCAATTCTTAATTGCCTTGGCCAGGGGGTAATACTCATGACTTATTCACACCCTGTTGTCTAGAACTAGTCATATGGGCCCTGATTGGTATGGATCAGTGGACTGGGCATCGTTCCACAGACCAAAAGGCCACCAGTTAGGGCACATGCCTGGTTGCAGGCCAGATCCCTGATCAATTGCCTTTCACACCCCTGTGGGTGAAAGGCAACTGATCAATGTTTCTCTCCCTCTCTTTCACTCTCCCTTCCCCTCTCTCTAAAAATAAATAAATAAAATATTTTTTTAAAAAGAACTAGTCACATGGTTCTAATCTAACTACCCAGAAGCTGAGAAATGTAGATGAGCATATGGATATTTGGTGAGCACAAACTGGAGCCTGACACATGGGGACATCTCACACAATGCATGAACAGATGTGTACACATGCACACACAAACACATGTGCCTGCACACACAGATCACACGCACATGAGCATAGATTAAAGGTTCACAGAAGGCTACATTCATAGAGGCCCGATGTCACAAACTAAATTAAGTCTACCTGTGTGTTAAGGAGAAAGAATGAAGTAGTATCAGAAGGGGATGGGCTGAAACAGGAAAGCCTTCATGAAGGAGATGACTCTTAGGTGAGGCTTTGAAACGGTCAAAGATCAGGGCGTGGCAGAGGGCTGTCAGCAGGAGACTCCGTCATTGTCTCCCTGTAGGCACCCAAAGCTAGCAGATATTGCCCATGGGAAGGGCAACTCCAACAGGCAAGAGACTCTCTGAGAGACTTCAGGATAATTTCAAAACAGGCCCAGGAAATCAGTAGTATCAAAACATAGTACAAAAACTACCCAGCTGTTTAAGGCTGTCCTGATGGGACCAGAATTTGTGGGAGCAGAGGGGAGGGGAGGAGCTCTGTACCAGGAAGTGGAGGTCAGAGGGAGAATAAGGACAGCAAGGAAGGTCAAAGGACTCCCTCGCTCATGGGAATCTGCATAGCACCCAACTCATAAGGAACAGCTGACTCCCTTCTTCACCCCCAATCAGGCACCATCCCTCCCATCAAGTCTGCTCAAGGTGAGGGGGATGACGTGAAAAAGCTGTTCACTATCGGCTGCCCAGTCATCCTGGCTACACTGGCGGTGGCTCTGCTCTTCGTTGTACGAAAGAAGAGGAAGGAGAAGCGGCTGAAGCGGCTCCGAGGTGGGGGAGTTTCCTTCCTGTGGGCTTCCTGGGCAGGAGTATTGACCCTCAGCCCCAGTGGCCACCTACTACTGGCTCACAGCCTTACCTGGAAAAGACAGAGTGTCTGTGTCCCCTTGAAAGGAGAGCTGCCACAGCAACCTTCTAAAACCTCCCTAGTGTTCACTGCCCCCTCCTATATACCCCAGGACTTTGTGCCTGACCTAACCATGGCTGACTTTTAGAGGTTACATTGGTAAAGCCATAATGTTTATTAAAAGATTTAAACATTTCCATGTTATTTGGTAAATAGATGTTGCTCCCTGCACCCTGAGTGTGCCATTCTCTCACACAGGATTCCCGTGACTTTCCTAGGACCCAGCCACTAATAAGTATGTCTGCAGGTGTTCTCTAGGGGCTTGAACAGTTCTGACTGGAGAGTTTCCATGCCACATCAGTTTCAAATATTTTGAATATTGTCTCCTCTCCCAACACCAAATAGTGCAGTCTAACATGAATGGGTCTGATTTGCCTCAATTTGTACAGTGTCTGACACTTACTAGTTGCTTAAAAAAATGTTCATCATTCATTTGGAAAACATTTATTGAGTATCTACTATATTGTTGATATGTCAGACATTGGAGATAAAAAGATAAATGAAGAAGGAACAATACATGCCTTTATAGAGTTTATGGTCTCATTTGAGAAGCCAGGGCACAATAGTAGCACAAAAGACTTGCACTGCCCAGGGTTTAGGTGTTGGATGAATGGATGAATGGATGGATGATTGAACGGGTGAATGATTGGGTAGATGATTAGAGGATTGATTGGATGGTTGGATGGAAAAATGTGTAAATGGAAAGATTGTTAAATAAAAGGTTTAATGAATGGACAGTTGAATGGATTGGTGGTTGTATGGATAGATGGATGGAAGAGTGGATAGATGGATGAATGGATGCATGGATGGATAGGTGGTTGAATGGGTGAATGGATGGTTGGATAGATTGATGTCGAATGGATGCTTGGATGCATAGATGTGTATTTGGATGGATAGGTGGATGGTAGGATGGAGAGATGGTTAGAAGTTAAATGAATAAATGGATGAATGGATGATTGGATGAATGGTTGAAAAGGTGAATGCATAATTGGATGGGTGGTTGGAGAGATAGTTGGATGGGTTTATGGTTGAATGGATGGAAGGTTGGGTAGTTAAACTGGTGGATAGTTGATGAATAGTTGGATGGGTAAGTAGATGAGTGTGTGAATAGTTGGATAGGTGGGCTGACAGATTTGGATCAAGAATGAATGAATGGCCCTGGCTGGTGTGGCTCACTGGGTTGAGTACTGCCTTGAGAACCAAAAGATCGCTGGTTCAATTCCCAGTCAGGACACATGCCAGGGTTGTGGGCTGTGTTGCCAGTAGGGGTCATGCAAGAGGCAATCACATGTTGATGTTTCTCTCCCTCTCTAAAAATAAATAAATAAAATCTTTAAAAAGAAAGAAAGAATGAATGAGTGAGTGAATGAATGGTAGTTGGATGCTTGGAGGCATCTGTGCAACTATATTCACTCTGCCAGATCACTCTCAAGTTATCAGGGGTCTAATGGATTAACCAGGACCTTTTCTTCTCTCTCACCAGTTTTTAACCTGAGAGTCCTAATCCTATTCAAGGCCCCTCTGAAACAAAGCAGGGACCCCCAAATCCATCCATGGAATTTTTAGGGGATAGATACCCTAGAGCAGGGGTGTCAAACTCATTTTCACTGGGGGCCACATCAGCCTCACAGTTGCCTTCAAAGGGCTGAATGTAATTTCAACTCCTTCACAGTTAAGGAGTAGTTACATTTATACAGTCCTAAAATTATTTCTGCCCTTTGAAAGCAACTGTGAGGCTGATGTGGCCTCCAGTGAAAATGAGTTTGACACCCCTGCTCTAGAGGAGGAAGTGAAACCTCTTGGTTGATAGTCATCTGGGGCTGCCAATTGACCAGCCTTACTTCATCCCCCACTCTCTCCTCTCCCTAACAGATTATTAAGGATACACCCACCATTGGTGCATGTTTTGAGCTTCATCTGGGGTCTTGTTCACTTAGAGTCAAGTCAGGAAGCAAAAGGAGCTTTTTATATACCCTCTCCTTTAGGAAGGACCTTCTTATTAGATAAAAGTCTGAGAAAAGGAAAACAGAGCTGAGCCAAATCTTGAATGGAAGCAATGAGACCTTATCATGTTTTGGACTGTTTTTTGAGGTCCCTACATTTCCTCTTCTTCCCAGAAGACCAGCCTTGGCCCCAATTGGGGCAATTCTCCCACCTTGTCCCATGCCTTTTCCAATTCTCATCCTATTCAAACTCCACTCTTACCCAGCCCCTCTCTCTACTGTTTTGCAGATGCAAAGAGTTTGGCAGAAATGTTGATAAGGTGGGTTTCATATAGCTGCTTCCTCTCACTTCTCCCCCTGCAGGGGGACAAGCTTCTAAGACCTCACTGTTTTTGCAAAAACCCCTCCCCTAGCCCCTTATGGCTGCTGAGTCACCCACCTCTAGCCCTTCTCCCCACAGCAAGAACAACCGAAGCTTTGATACCCCGGTGAAGGGGCCACCCCAGGGTCCACGGCTACACATTGACATCCCCAGGGTCCAGCTGCTAATTGAAGACAAGGAGGGCATCAAGCAGTTGGGTGAGTAACAGGTGCCACAAGCTCTCTCCCCTGCTCTGAGCGCACTTCTCCAGGCCACAGCACACAAAGGACAACACCAGCCCTCACAGCAGTGCCCAGGCTTCTTACTGAAGCCCTATCAACAACCTCAAACGCATTGCAGCTTCTCTCAAGGGCTGCTTCCTTCTTTGTCTAAGAGAGAATTATCCTGGCCCTTGTAGGCCTCAACATTGGATAAAGACAAAGAGAAATTTGGGAATTAAAGATGGTGCCCAAAGGGAAGGAGTGCCACTGATTGCTCTTCTTCCCCCAGGAGATGACAAGGCCACCATCCCCGTGGCAGATGCTGAGTTCAGCCAAGCTGTCAACCCGCAGAGTTTCTGTACCGGTGTCTCCTTGCACCACCCAGCGCTCATCCAGAGCACAGGACCCCTCATCGATATGTCTGATATCCGGCCTGGCACCAGTAGGCATTATCCCCAGGGAGACAGCCCTTCTTCCACAGCGTGTCTTTGGCACAGCATGGGGCATAGGTGATTTTTAAAAAGATAAAAAGGATGGAGGAACAGCATGGAAGAGTGGAAAAAGCACTGGAGTTAGCGTCTGGACACCCTGATGGCAGACTAAATAACTGTGACCGTGGGCACATAACTAACCTTATATCTCTGGGCCTCAGTTTCCTTCCTAGAAATGTAGAGAGGGTTGGCTATTCTTGCCCTCTAGGGCCTTCTGCCTTTAGCACTCTAGACATAATAATGAAATACATCAAGCACTATAGGGATGCACAATCAGGATGCAGCAGGAAAGGTGACCTTCTTCCCAGGCTGGAGGAAAAGATGGGGTGGGTGGAGAAGACCAGGATATTATTACCCACTGCTCCCATGTCTAGACACATTTGATCCCCTCCTCTGGGCCCAGCTGATGTTGTCAGGAAAGGCAGCATGCTCAGCATTCCCAAGAGAGTTCTATGGCTGCTTCTGCCTCTTCTCTTGCTCCCCACTGCCCTCTCTGCCCAAGCTCAAATGCCCTCCGTTGGCGGGTGCTAGCTCTTGCTTCCTCTGTGTAGACCCAGTATCCAGGAAGAATGTAAAGTCAGCCCACAGTACCCGGAACCGGTACTCAAGTCAGTGGACCCTGACCAAGTGCCAGGCCTCCACACCCGCCCGCAACCTCACCTCCGACTGGCGCGCCGTGGGGTCTCAGCATGGTGTCACGGTCACTGAGAGCGACAGCTACAGCGCAAGTCTCTCCCAGGACACAGGTAAGACCAGGGCCCAGCCTGTGTCCTGCTTACCCCCCTCCGCTCCCCCATCATCCAGCTCTACCTTCCATTTTCCCATCTCTTACCCACCAGCCCGTGGAGTCCACCACACAAATCAGCTTCACTTCCAGCCGGCCACTACTCGTTGTGTGGCTGTGACGAAAGCACTGGACCTCACTGAGCTTTTTCTGCTCAAGAATTTCATTTTGCCCTGGCTGGGGTGGCTCAGTCCTTTGAGCTTCGACCTGTGAAGCAAAGGGTCACTGGTTTGATTCCCAGTCAGGGCACATGCCTGGGTTGTGGGCCAGGACCCCAGTGGGAGGCACGACAAGAGGCAACCACACACTGATATTTCTCTCCCTCTCTTTCTCCCTCCCTTCCCCGCACTCCAAAAAGTAAATAAATGAAATCTTTAAAAAAAAAAAGAATTTCATTTTGCTCTCCCCAAAAATGTCAGAGAAAATAATACATATGCTGTTTGTTGGAGGAAGGGCTGAATGTTCCAGGTAGTTGCTTATTTTCAAGAATGAAAGGTATTTGCCCTTCATTAGCCAAAGACCCCAATCCTGCCACCACTGCCATCTTCACAGCGGGAGAGCAGGACCTTCTGAGCCTGGTACATCTGTGGTCAGGCTTTCTGATGGCTGCTGGTGTTAGGGGAGAGGGAATGCTCAGTCTGACTCATGTACACCCTTCTCCCACAACCCGCTATTTCCTCTTAACTCTATGCCTTCCATCTCTCCAGACAAAGGACGGAACAGCATGGTGTCCACTGAGAGTGCCTCTTCCACCTACGAGGAGCTGGCCCGAGCCTATGAGCATGCCAAGCTGGAGGAGCAGCTGCAGCATGCCAAATTCGAGATCACTGAGTGCTTCATCTCTGACAGCTCCTCTGACCAGATGACCACAGGCACCAATGAGAATGCTGACAGCATGACATCCATGAGCACACCCTCGGAGCCTGGCATCTGCCGCTTCACTGCCTCCCCACCCAAGCCCCAGGATGCAGACCGGGGCAAAAATGTAGCTGTGCCCATCCCTCACCGGGCCAACAAGAGTGAGTGCCCAGACCACCTCCCCTCTGTGTCCCCTGGCCCCTAACCCCATAAGCCCTGGCTAGGCCTAGCCCTAACAGCACCCAGACCCAGTAGGGCTCCTTGGCAGTGTGAGGTAGTGCAAAGAATAAGGGCTTGGAAACAAGCAGATCAAGGTCCACATCCTGGTTCAACCTTTTAATATTTCTGTGACCTTGGGCAAGTCATTTAATCTCTCTGGCCTTAACTTTCTCATTTATAAAAATGCAAATGATAGCATATACTTTTCATTGTTGCAATGGGCATGAGAAATTATATACATGCCTGGCATATAGCAGGTTCTCATAAAGTAGTGATCATTCCCTTAATCTGAAGCTATGGATGGAGAGAGATCCCTGTGGCGTCAACTGCCCAATGGCCACTCGTCTCAGTGCTGTGTGAACTCAATCCAGACTCAGAGAAGCAATCCTGGCAGCTCAGCCTATGGTGACTGAACCTCTGGGTTGGTGGGAGGGGCAGTGACCTAGCCTGACTGGGAATCATCTAAGCTCCAGGGGCCTGGCCAGACCATACGCCCCTTGAGATTGGCGGGGAGGTCTAGAATAACCAAGGGGTATAGGAGGGGGAGTGCCTCAGCAGATGTTGGGCTCACAGCATACAAGGCCCTGGCTGTCAAACCATTAGTCTGGTCTGCTCAGTACCGGCCTTGCTAAGTGGCCATGCTAACCTGAGGGGCTCAGGGTCACCTGGAGAAGAGCATGGGGTAACAGAAGGTCAAGGATTTAGGAGACTTGCAGCCCTGAATGATGTATCCAGCCCCTTCTGTGTGAATTTGGGCAAATTACTTAATATCTCTGAATCTCAATTTCCTCACTTGCAAAATGCAGGCAGCCTTGCAGGGTGGGGGCACTGAATTAAATCATCTAAGGAAAGTACCTGGCGTGGTCAGCAAGAGGGAGGTGCATGCACAGGGGATCAGGGTAAGAGACAGTTTAAGAAATTAAGGACAATTCTACCTGAAGAAGAGGGGACCAGGGAGAGAGAGGGGACAGGTAGCTGGTTTCAGACATCTGAAAGGCAGCATGGGAAAGAGGGGGAAGCCTTGTTCTGCAGGTCCTCAGAGGGCAGAACTGGGTTCAATGACAGAAGTGTCAGGGAGTGACAATCCTTTTCTCCTCATGGTTAAAAGAGTTTTCTAGCAGCCAGAGCTCTTAGGAAGTTCTAGTCTCCAGAAGTGAGCTCTCTGCTAGCTGAAGCTGAACCATTTACAGTGATCATTCAACAATGAGCATTAGTTTATTGAGCAACCACTGCGTGTGCCAGCCATGTGTTGAGGAACCTTCCATACTTTATCTTATTCATTACTCTGAGCAGTCCTATAGGGTAACATGATTATCCCCATTTCACAGATATGGAAACTAAGACTAAGAGAGGTCAACTCCTTACTGCCCAGCCTGTGGAGGGCCAGCTCAGGAAGGATATTGAGGGGCAGAAAGTTGGTTAAACAAGCTGGTTCCCAGAGACCTCCGCCTCTCACATCCTCCGCTTCTGTGATTCCAGGTGACTACTGTAACCTGCCTCTGTATGCCAAGTCAGAGGCCTTCTTCCGAAAGGCAGATGGGCGCGAGCCCTGTCCTGTGGTTCCACCCCGCGAGGCCTCCATCCGGAATCTGGCTCGAACCTATCACACCCAGGCTCGCCACCTGACTCTGGACCCTGCCAGCAAGCCCTTGGGCCTCCCACACCCAGGGCCCCCTGCTGCTGCCTCCACATCCACCTTACCTCAGAGGACTCTGGCCATGCCTGCCCCCCCAGCTGTCACGGCACCCCCAGCACCAGGTCCCACCCCTGCTGAGCCCCCTGCTGCATCCAGCACTGCCCCTCCAGCCCCCAGCACCGAGCCTCTGCGGACTGGGGGCCCACATACCAAAATGGGGGGCTCTAGGGACTCACTTCTAGAGATGAGCACATCAGGGGTAGGGAGGTCTCAGAAGCAGGGGGCTGGGGCCTACTCCAAGTCCTACACCCTGGTGTAGGGCACAGCAAGAAGACAGCCCTATGCATGGACTTGTCTGGACCTCCGGCCCTCAAACACCATCTTGGCTGTTTTCCTGCATTATTTATACTAAACTGACAGACAAAAACCAGCCAACAATGAAAAACAAATCCAAGTCATGAATGCTTGTACATAGAACTCTTTTGTACAAATGAAACTATTTTCTTCTTCTCCGTGGAGCCAGGGCACAAAGAATTCGAGAGTACAAGTCACCTCTCACCCCACAAAATATGCGTGGAGAGATATATACATATATAGAGAAGTGGGAACATATCAACAAGCTATATATCTATATATTTCTCTCAACCTTATTTTGAGACAGAGGCACAACGACTCGGCAGTTTTTCCCTCCCCACACCCCTCCCTCCAATCTAGGTGGTTTTGACAAAGACCAAAATCCCAACTCAGAGATACTGCATGCGATTTTACTGTTCCAAGAAATCCAGGAGATGCTTCAATTTGCAGATGCTTATGTGTTAATACCTTTTTCTATGAAAAAAGACCCAGCGCCGTGTGCAATAAAAGTTATGTTTCTACGTGGTGGCTTTTTCCAATCTGCTAAGGGCCAATGGGGAGGGAGGAAGGAAAGGCCCATGTACCAGGCCATCATTTCTATGGAGAGATTTTGAGAAGTATGGGCTGTAGCTCAGCATGTTAAGCTTTTTAAAAGGCTTTCAATTAACCAGGGGGGCCATCCTTGTGTGCCTGTACTGATTTCAGATCTGTGCTGGGCCCTAAGAGGGACCAGCTGTATGGCTTTGAGCAAGTTCCAAAATCCCTCTGAGACCCAGTTTCCTTACCTATCAATATAAAGTGAGGCAACCTTGGTGAGAGCTCTAGGGAGCCCAGTACAAAGGCTGGGAATGTCTACCAGCTTCTCTCCTCCAGGAGAATACAGCATAGCCAGAGGAGCAAAGCTGCGCAAAACTACCAGGGAGCAGTTAGGTTATGTGAGAGGTTCCTACAAACTGGGAGAGGAGGGAGAGATTATATATACCCCAGGGGCAGAGCCAGAGCCAGAGCCCGAAGCTCTGGGCCGACAGTTAGGGCAAGGTGAGCCCACAGGGAGAGGCAGTGAGGCCATCAGAGGCCAGAGGTGAAAAGGGCTCATGGAGGAGGGAGGATGGCGCTCAGCCAAGAGAAGCAGGCCAGAGTCCTACTTCGCCTGGTTTCAGAAGAGCTGGTCATTAGAGTGCCAGGTAGAAGGAAACGTGCCCACTTGCAGGTGTGCAGAGGAGCCATTTCTGATGAGAGGGTTAAGAGCACAGCACAGTGGGTGGCAGGTGAGCTGGGCCTCCAAGGACGTGAAGGTTTGGCTAGGCGGAGAGAGAAATACCCAGAAGACTAGTAAAAGCCCAGGGCCATGAAGTTGGTGGTCTCGGAAGCTCCAGCATGGGTGGAGCTCCTGGTGAAAAGAAGGTGTACCTAAGAAGTATTGGGTTGGCCAAAGAATCCATTATGTTTTCTCCACAAAATAAAAGACACATTTTTTCATTTTCTTTATTGATTGGGATATTTTGAGTATGTCGGCTATCTCCTGCTATTGGCTTCTAGTGGGTGGAGGCCAGGGGTGCTGCTAAATATCTTCCAATGCATAAGACCGCCCCACAGCACAGAAGTATTTGGCCAAAATGTCAGTAGTACCAAGAAACTTCACTAACCACTTTTGACACATTTGATCAGTCACAGCACCTTCTCCATACACTGCACAAATCTTTGTTTGCATTTCAGTTATGTTTTTACCTTTCTTGAAATAATCAAGCATAATATGCCAAAAATGTCACTTTTCTTCCATCTTCAATATTAAAATGGCTGCACAAAAATTCACCAATTTTGATAAGTTTTTTTAAATGCACACTGATATGACAGCTGTCACAATACAATCTAACAAAATTGTTTCAAATGAAGTTAAAGACAACTAAGCACTACCGGAGTCATGGTACGGAAAAAATGTAACAGACTTTTTGGCCAACCCAATACAAGGGTGTTCCTGAGTTCCGCACCCCCAGTCAAGGCTGAATTGTGCGTCAGGAATGTAGAAGGACGGTGAGTCTGGGGCCTACTGTTGCCCCACAGCTGGAGGAGGAAGTGGGAGGGAACCGAGGGCTGTAGAGGCAGGGAAGGGTTTGTGCATGTGGGCCAGGGCCTCTGTGAGGGCTGTATCCCTGGGATGCATGACTTTTAACGGAAGCACTTTCCAAAAAGGAGTGCATGCCATAAACATTCCCTGGGCACCCAGTGATCTGGGGACATTGCAAGATAAGGGGGCACCGTGACAGAGGCAGGGCAGAGAAGATGTGCTCCTTGGTGACTCCTGGGCCTCTTGGGAAACTGCATCGCAGGCCCCACACCCAGGATCCACCTGGAGAACCAGCTCATGGCATTAATGAGAATAATGAGAACAAGACACTGTATTCCAGACACGTAAAGACAGCCCAGCTTCATTCCACCCTGCTATGATGGGATCTACAGGTCACCTCCCAAACAGCAAGCACAGTGATCAGGCCTGGGAGTTCTTCCCAGAACTTGGCTTGGAGGGCCCACATTCCCTGCCCCACCTGCACGTGCTGGAAACTGGGGGGGGGGGGATACAAATCAGCCCCAAGTCCCACCAGCACAAGGGGGTGAACAAATCCCCAGAAGCTTGACTGGAATGGAGCTACCCACCTGAGGAATGCGAAGGAGAACCAACCCTGTTGTGAAAACACATCACAGAGCCCTGTGGTGCACATCAGGCGCTGAGCAGAGCACTTTCCTTACACTGGCTCATGGCACCTCCTGGCAGCTTTGGGAGGTAAGCATCGCAATCTCCATCTGAAAGGTGAGAAAGCTGGAGCTCTGGGAGTTGAGAACTCATCCAAGGTTAGAGGAGCAGGGACAGGTGGCCATGAGAGTCAAACTCGAGTGTCTGATTCCTTAACCATGAACCCATACTGCCTGTGTTCCTCTGTTCAGAGGCTGAGTCTACATTCTGCCCTGAGGAGGTTGTCATGGGAAGAGTCCGCCAGGACCAGGTGAGCCAGCTACACTTACTGGCAGAAAGGCAGTCCTTGTGAACTGTTCATGATGGATTCAGGAAAGTGAGCCGCTGCGCTGGGCTCTGATGATGTATGTTACTCTGGAAAGGGCAGTGGTAGGAGGGAGGGATTCGATTCTGGGGAGCTGTGGAGAAGGCCTGGGACCTGAGGTGGACCATGTAAGAAGAGAACGATTTGGAGAGACAAAAAAGAAACAAAATTTGAGCCAGTATAACCTGTGTTCGACAGAGCTGGGCCCCTTACTATAAAATTCAGACAGATCTGTGCAAAATCCATACAGCTTTACATGCTGCTAATCTCTAACCTTGATATGTTCTTGACCTGAGCCACAATTTGCCTGTTTAAATTGTACCCAGAAGCTAATTCACTAAGCAGCTCAAGTTCTGCTCTTCCTCACTGAACTCTATCTGGCCATCATCTTAAACATTTCCATGTTCCTTTCCAGATCTCTACTTTGTCCACCCACAGATACAGCCACCGTCTGGCTCTAGAGCCTTAATACTCAAGGTGTGGCCACAGACCAGCAGCATTAGCATCCCCTAGGAGCTTGTTAGAAATGCAAAGTCTTGGGCCTCACCCCAGACCCACTGGATCAGAAGCTGCAGTTCAGCAAAATCCACAGAAGATTTGTATGCACGTTGAAATTCAAGAAGCCCTCTTCTAGAAGGCCTTCTGAGAGTCAACTCCCCTGCTCTCCCCCTTCTGCCAACAACCAGAGCTAGACTGGTGGGTCTCAAACTTAGGGGCACATCAGATTCACCTGAGGAGCTTGTTTAAAAGAAAAAAAAAGCCCAGATCTCACCAACCTCACCTGAATCACAGTTTGTGGGTGTACAACTCAGGCATTTGTTTGGGGGTTTTATTTTTATTGTGGTAAAAGATACACAACATAAAACTTACCATTTTAACCTTTTTTGGATAAGGGATTTTTTTATCCTGTTTTAGGGAGAGGGTTAGCATGTTCATGGTTGTACATGGGATAGTGGTAGCATGGTAAACAAAAGCAAGACTTTGCTCTTTATTTGAAATTTAAGTACAGTTTAAAGAGATGTATATGAATACCATGGTGACAAGGAATAAACTGTTCTGCCTTTTTCTTGTTGTTCTTGTCAAATTTTAACTTATTTTTTATTGAGGCATAATTGACAATAACATATCAGTTTCAGATGATCTGATGTCTGTGTGTATTGGGAAATGGGGAACAAGATGTTGACTAGACTTATTGGGGAACACAGTAAGTCTAGTCAACCTCTGACACCACACGTAGTTAGAAACAATTTTTTCTTATAACAAGGACTTATAAGATTTAGTCTCTTAGCAACTTTCAAATATGCAACACAGTGTTGTTAGCTATACTCACTATGTTATACATTACATCACCATGACTTATTTATGTTATAACTGGAAGTTGGTACCTTTTAACCCCCTTCACCCATTTTGGCCCAACCTCAACTCCTTCACCTGGCAACCAGCCGTCTGTTTTCTATAATGATGAGCTTAGTTTTTGTTTCTTCAAATTCCACATGTGATGCCATACAGTATATGTCTTTCTCTGTTTGATTTATTTCACTCAGCATGATGCCCTTAAGTTCAATTCATGTTTTCTGAAATGGACAGATTTTCTTTTTTTTATGGCTAAATAGTATTCCATTGTTTGTATGTATCACATCTTCTTTATCCACTCATCTACTGATGAGCGCTTAGGCTGCTTCATCTCTTGGCTATTGTAAATAATGTTGCTATCAACATGGGGTGTGGATGTCTTTCTGAATCAAGTGTTTTCAAGTGTTTGGGTATTTTCTTTGGATAAATACCCAAAAGTGGGATTGCCATATAATATGGTAGTTGTATTTTTCAATTTTCTGAGGAGCATCCATACTGTTTTCCACAGTGACTGCACCATTCTGCATTCCCACCAACAGTGTACAAAGGTTCTCTTTTCTGCACACTCTTGTCAGCACTTATTTCTTGTTTTTGTTTTTTAAGGTTTTTGTTTGTGTTTGGTTTTTTTGTTTGTTTTGGTAATGGTCATTCAAACAGGTATGAGGTAATATCACATTGTGATTCTGACTGGCTGGCATGTCCCTGATGTTCAATGATGCTAATCATCTTTTCATGTACCTGTCAGTCATCTGTATGTCTTCTTTGGAAAAACGTCTATTTAGATCTTTTGCCCATTTTTTAACCTAATTCCTATTCAATTCCTATTGAATTGTATGCCTTATTTATATATTTTGGATATTGACCCCTTATCAGATATATGATTTGCAAATGTTTTCTCCCATTCAGTAGGCTATCTTTTCATTTTGTTGACGGTGTCCTTTGCTGCGCAAAAGCTTCTTCATTAAATGTAGTCCGACTTGTTTATTTTTGCTTTTGCTGCTTTTGTTTTGGAGTCAGATCCAAAAAAATCATCACCAAGACCAACGTCAAGGAACTTACCACCTATGTTTTCTTCCAGAAGCTTTATGGCTTCAGGTCTTATATTCAAGCCTTTAATTTATTTTGAGTTAATCTTTGCATATAGTATAAGGTAGTGGTCCAGTTTTCCCAATACCATCTGTTAAAGAGACTGTCTTTTCCCAATATATTTTCTTGGCTCCTTTTTCATAAATTAATTGACCATATGTGTGGGTTTTGTTTCTGGGCTTTCTATTTTGTTACATCAATCTATGTGTCTATTTTATGGCCATAATACACTTTAATTATTATAGCTTTGTAATATACTTTGAAATCAGGGATGGTGGTAACTCCAGCTTTGTTCTTCTTTCTCAAGATTAATTTGGCTTTGGGGATCTTTTGGGGTCCCATACAAATTTTAGGATTATTTTATCTCTGTGAAAAATGCCATTGGTTTTTTGATAGGGATCATACTGAATCTGTAGATTGCTTTGGGAGGTATGGACATTTTAACAATATTAACTCTTCCAATCCACAAACACAGAGTTTCCACTTATTTGTGTCTTCCTCAACTTCTTTCATCAATGTCTTATAGTTTTTAGTGCACAGCTCTTTGATTACATTTATTCTGATGAATTTTATTCTTTTTAATGCAATTGTAAGTGGGACTGTTTTCTTAATTTCTCTTCCTGATGGTTCATTATTAACGTATAGAAATGCAACATATATTTGTATATTAATTTTGTATCAAACAATTTTACTGAATTTGTTTATTTCTAACAGTTTTGGGGGGGAGTCTTTAGCATTTTCAATATATAATATCATGTTATCTGCAAATAGTGACAGTTTTACTTCTTTCGTTCCAATTTGGATGCCTTTTATTTCTCTGACTAGGGCAAGAGCACGCACCTGCAAGGACTTTCATACTAGGTTGAATAGGAGTGTTTTTAATCTTAGAAGAAAAACTTTCAACTTTTCACCATTGAGTATGATGTTAGCTGTGGACTTGTATACTCTGAAGGCCAATAATATTCCTTATTATGTTGAGGTACATTCCCTCTACACATGCTTTATTAAGAGTTTTTATCATAAACTGGTGTTGAATTTTGTCAAATGCTTTCCCTGCATTTGCTGAGATAACTATATAATTTTTATCCTTTATTTTGTTAAGGTGTATCACCTTGATTGATTTGTGGCTGTAGAACTATCCTTGCATCCCTGGAATAGATCCCACTTGATCATGAAGCATGATTCTTTTAACGTACTGTTGAATTCAGTTAGGTAATATCTTGTTGAGAATTTGTGCATCTATGTTCATCAGAGATATTAGCCTGTAATTTACTTATCTTGTGTCCTTTTCTGGTTTTTGTATAGAGTAATGTTGACCTCATAAAATGAATTCGAAAGTGTTTCCTCCTCTTCCTTTTTTGGAAACAGTTTGAGATGGATTGGTATTCTTCTTTGAATGTTCAGTAGAACTCACCAATGAAGCCACCTGGTCCTAGACTTCTGGTTGTTGGGAGGTTTTTGATTACTGATTAAATCTCCTTGCTAGTAGTTGGTCTATTCAGATTTTTTATTTCTTCTTGACTCAGTCTTGTAAGTTGTTTGTTTCCCAGAATGCATGCATTTCTTCTAGGTTGTCCAATTCATTGGCATGTAGTTATTCATAGTAGACTCACAATCCCTTGTATTTCTGTGGTATCAGTTGTAACATCTCCTCTTTCATTTCTGATTTTATTTATTTGAGCCCTCTCTCTTTTTTCTTGGTGAGGCTAGCTAAAGATTTGTAAATTTTGTTTATCTTTTCAAAGAACCAGCTCTTAGTTTTATTTTTTCTATTTTCTTTTTAGTCTCTATTTCATTTATTTCCACTCTGATATCTGTTATTTCCTTCCTTGTAATAATTTTGAGCTTTGCTTATTCTTCATTTTTTAGTTCCTTGAGGTGCAAAGTTAGATTGCTTAGTTGAGGTTTTTCTTGTTTCTTGCCATAGGCACTTATCACTAGGAACTGCCCTCTTAGAACTGGTTTTGCTGCATCCAAGGGAGCAGGTGGGATTGGAAGTCCCCTTGCTGCCCTGGAAAACCTACTGGAAGTCCCCATGACACCTCACAGTGTCTGCCAGAAGGGGAGGAAGCTCTGAAGGCCAATAATATCCTCAACCATTAACATTGGTAGCAACCAAGAGCTGGCAGCTGGCTCTCTGACTCCAAACAACAGATACTGCAGCAGAGGGGGCAACATATGATTAAGTGCCACACCAGCTCAGCTGCCCTAACTGCCCCCCCCCCCGGAGGCCTCATCTGTGTGGCAGTGCTCAGCCCTGAAGCCCTTTTGCTGCAGTTAGTGTCATTCTCTCTTTAGTTCCACCCTTTTAAGGCCAGGCCAAGGTAGAGGCATAGTTCCAGGCCACAACCCTGCATGTCAATGGCTTCCCAGGGCCACAGAGTGCATGCTCTTGCCCTGCTCCCCAACACCCGCCCAGCCCAGAGCTACCCACCTAATGCCCAAGTACATGATGGGGCCTAAGGACACAAGCTCCTCACCTTCTCTCCTCTCAGACTTTCTACATCACCTGACCCCACCCCGCCACCCTGGGCCCTGCTGTACCCTCTTTCCCACCAACGTGATAAAAGACAAAGAATAAAGAGCTGGCCACCCCCACCCAATGAATGGGGGAAGAAGCATAAAGGAAGAATGGCAGGCTCTGATTACCCTTGAGCCAAGCAGCAAACAAATTATATACTAAGCTGAGCTGGGCTTATTCTGGGGCTGCTGGGAGATCTGGTCAGGTCCCTGGGCATTTGGAACCTAAGGGAGAGGTCCCCAGCATCAGGGAGGGAGTGGAAACTCGACACAGGCCTTCCGTGAAGGAAAATTTCATCCAGTCCCTGCCGGGTACACGGTGATTTTCCAGGCACTCAGGGCTCTGGATGAGGAAAGGCCGGCAGTGGGCTTCCCCTGGATGCCTATAATGATCCCGTTCTCAGGTAAAGAAACTGAGACTCAGTCTCTGCATAGTCACTTAGCCAGGGCTCAGAGGTGGTAAATGGGGTTAGAGTCAAAGGATGGGTACCTCTGACTCCAACCCCAACAGCAGCTGCCTCCCTCTGGGGGCCTCACATCCAAGGAGGATGTTTCTGAGGCACTGCACCCACCCACCTCTCCTTCTGGCTGCAGCTGAGTGACTGCTAGTCCTCAAGTGAAATGGGGCAGAGGAGGAGGAGACAAGAGCATTAATTTCAAGGCACAAACACTGTCCTTCCTTCAGTCACAGGCTCTGCTGTCCTTTGAAGTAGGAGAGCGTAGAAGGGAAAAGGAGAAAAGTAGCCTGGGAGGCTTTCCCTCTGAGAAGACTTTCCCTGTTTACATGAAGGAGGAAGTTGCTCTGAACCTCCTTCCCTGTCCCCTCCTATTTGTCCTCTGGTTCCAGTATCAGGAGGGAGGGCACATACTCAAGGGGTTGAGTACAAAGTGCTCACATGCACAGCTATGCCTGAAAGTTATTCTGATATGGGTTTGTATTCTGATTCTGCCACCTGCTGGCTTAACCTTTCCAAGTCTACCTCCCCCACGGCCCATCTTATAGATATGACCTACCTTATAGGCTGGTTAGGAGGATTCGGTGAGGCCTGTAGGCAGGTAAAGCACTTAGCACTGGTAACAAGTAAGCAGAGGCCCCGTAAGAACGTATATGGGCACTCCCCATTAACTCTTAGGTGAGCACACACGTGTTTCATTGTCATGTGAAAGGAGAAGAGGGGGCATTTTTCTGTGTGGCTCCCATGCAGAACTGTAGAGAAACCTCCCCCACAGCCAGCTCAGAGGCAGTCAACAGACACTGGGCTGCCTTGCCCTGGGAAGCAGTCAGCAGAGGCTGGATAAGGACTTAGATTTCCATAACACTGCAGACTCCCGGGTGCTTCACCCAGGGTTCTTGACACACGTTATTGCTTTAATTCTCTCAGTGTGAAGTTTTTTCTTCCACATTATACAAATGAAGAGACTGAGGCCTAGAAAGAAGAAATCACTCCCAAAGATGTCCCATCAGTGAATAGCAACCAGAATCTAAACCCATGTCTTTTGGAGGCACAGAGCCTTGGAACCAGACTTCGGTCCCAACCTCAGCCTAGTATAATAGGTGCTTAGAAAAGGTCCTATCTACCCCCACTCCCTTTGCGCCTTTCCAGTCCTAAGCTAAGGTAGCCAGAGCTGCCCCAGCAGTGGCCCCACAGGTGGACTGTTGACCAGGAGAGAGCAGCCAAGTCTGTGTCCCTCAAACTCCCAGAACCTACATAATTGGCAGGCACTGGCTTTTGGTCCTTGTGGGGAACCCCAAGAACCAGTCTTCCCTTCCACCCCAGGGCATCTTCTCTTGTTTCCCTGCAGGCCTACCCCATGGCTGGGCTTGCATCCCTTTCTCATGTGAGCTCCCTCCCTGCCTCCCTCCTTTTCTCTCTTCTCTCTCCATCTCTCTCTCTCTCTCTCTCTCTCTCTCTCTCTCTCTCTCCCTCCCCCCTCACCTTCACATACGATTAGCCATGAGGGGGAGTACAATCCCCCAGCAAACTTCTTCCTTGCCATTCGTGCCATTTGTTTATCCTTTATGCCCAAGATTGTACTGTTAATCATGGGAAGTCATGCAAGTTCCAGAATCTCACTCATGGTTCCTGACTTCTCTGCATTGGGCGATAATAACTAACATTTACTGAGTCCTTCTTACTGCATGTTTTATTCCAGTTGTATTGAGATTTAATTAACATATATCACTGTATAAGTTTCAGGTATACAGTATAATGGTTTGACTTACAAATATTGTGAAGTGATTAGGGCAATAATTTTAGTACAGTAAAAATAAGGCAAAAAAATTTGTCCTTGTAATGAGAATTCTTAGGATATACTCTTTTAACAACTTTCATATACATACCATATATGGTTAACTACAGTCCTCATGTTGGACATTATATCCTGAGTACTTATTTATCTTATAACTGGAACTTCGTACATTTTGATTACCTTCATCCAATTCCTCCTCCCCCCACCCCACGTGCTTCTAGTGAAAACAAATCTGATCTCTTTTTCTATGAGTTAAGATTCCACATATAAGTGAGATCATACAGTGTTTTTCTTTCTCTGACATTTCACTGAGCAAAATGCCCTCAAGGTCCATCCATTATGTCAGGATTTTTTTGTTTTTTTTTAATAGCTAAATAATATTCCAGTGTGTGTGTGTGCGCATGCACCACTTCTTTATCCATTCGTCCGTTGATGGACATTTAGGTTGTACCCATGTCTTGGCCATTGTAAATAATGCTGCTGTGAACATGTGGGGTGGGTATGTATCTTTTCTAATAAGTGTTTTCATTTCCTTTGGATATATTTCCAGAAGTGAAATTGCTGGATAACATGGAAGTTCTATTTTTAATTTTTTGAGGAATCTCCATATTATACCAGTGGCTACCAGTCTTCATTCCCACCAACAAGGCCCAAGGGTTCCCTTTTCTCCACATCCTCACCGCCATTTGTTGTCTCTTGTCTTTTTTATTATGGCCATTCCAACAGTCATGATACCTCACCGTGGTTTTGATTGGCACTTCCCTAATGACTAGTAATGTTGAGCATCTTTTTATATACCTGTTAGCCATTTGTATATCTTCTTTGGCAAAATGTCTATTCATAGCTCATTTTATTTGGATTGTTTACAACTACTGAGTTGTAGGAGTTCTTTATAAATTTTGGACATTAATCCCTTATCAGATATATGGTTTGCTAAATTTTTTTCTAATTTCATTGACTGTGTTTTCACTTTGTTAATTGTTTCTTTTGCTGTGCAGAAGTTTTTTGGTTGGTATAGTCCCACTTGTTTTGTTTTGTTTTAATTTTGTTGCTATGGTTTATGTGTCATACAAAAAAAATTCATTGCCAAAACCATTGTCAAGGAGTTTTTTCCCTGCATTTTCTTCTAGGAGTGTCATGGTTCAGTTCTTACATTTAAGTCTTTAATCTATTTTGAGTTAATGTTTGTGAGTGGTGTAAGATGGGGTCTCATTTCATTCTTTTTTTCTTAAGTATATTTTATCGATTGTTATTATGGTTGTCCCAATTTTTATCCCTGCCCCACCTCTACCCACTACCTCCCTTCTGTCTAGCATTCCCTTCCCTTAGTTCATGTCCATAGGTCATGACTATAAGTTCTTTGGTTTCTCCATTTCCTATTCTATTCTTACCATCCCCTTGTCTATTTTGTACCTATCAATTATGCTTTTTAATCCCTGCATCTTTTTCCCCATTGTACCCCTCCCTGCTGATAACCCTCCATGTGATCTCCATTTCTATGATTCTGTTCCTGTTCTGGTTGTTGGCTATGTTTGTTTGCTTGTTTATTTGTTTGTTTGTTTGTTGATTCAGTTGTTAATAACTGTGAGTTTGTTGCCTTTTTAATGTTCATAATTTTGATCATCTTTTTCTTAAATAAGTCCCTTTAACATTTCATGTAGCAATGGCTTGGTGATGATGAACTCCTTTAGCTTTACCTTGCCTGGGAAGCACTTTATCTGTCCTTCCACTTTAAATGATAACTTTGCTGGATAGAGTAATCTAGGTTGTAGGTCCTTGCTTCTCATCACTTTGAATACTTCTTTCCAGCCCCTTCTCGCCTACAAAGTTTCTTTTGAGAAATCAGCTGATAGTCTTATAGGAACTCCTTTGTAGGTTAACTGTCTCCTTTCCTCTTGCTGCTTTTAGGATTCTCTCTTTATCTTTAAACTTTGGCATTTTAATTATAGTGTATTTTGGTGTGGTCCTCTTTGTGTCCAACTTGTTTGGAACTCTCTGTGCTTCCTGGACTTGTATGTCTGTTTCCTTCACCAAATTCGGGAAGTTCTCTTTCATTATTTTTTCAAATAAGTTTTCAATTTCTTGCTCTTCCTCTTCTCCTTCTGACCTCCCTGTGATTCAGATGATGACACATTTGGAGATGTCCCAGAGTCTTCTTATACCATCTTTGTTTTTTTGAATTCTTGTTTCTTCTTTCTGCTCTGTTTGAATCTTTATTTTTATTTCTTCCTTACATTACAAATAGTTTATTTGAATCCCAGCTTCCTTCCCTTCACTGTTGATTTCACATAGATATTTTAAAATCCCACTGAACTTATTTCTTTTGTTGTTGTTGTTGTTGTTGTTGTTGTTGTTGTTTTATTACAGTTGTCCCAAATTTCCTCCATTGCTCTCACCTGCCCCTCTTACCCCACCCCCACTCCCACAGTCAGTCCCCACCATCTTGTCCATGTCCAGGGGTAATTTATAATTGTTCTTTCCCTTCTTTCCTCCCTTATGCCCCACCCCCAACCCCTCAATTTGTTCCTTGTTTCCCCGCCTCCGGTTCTACTTTGCTCATTTGTTTGTTTTGTTCATTAGGTTCCACTGATAGGTGAGATCATATGGTGTTTGTCTTTTTGTCACCTGGCTTATTTCATTTAGCATAATACTCTCCAGTTTATCCACGCTGTCACGAAGAGTAGGAGTTCTTTCTTTCTGATGCATAGTATTCCATTGTATAAATGTGCCACCGGTTTCTGATATACTCATTTACTCATGGGCACTTAGGCTCTTTCAAGCACTTGGCTATTGTGAATTCTGCTGCTATGAATGTTGCTTGGGGTGCATAGCTTCTTTTGAATTGTCGTTTCAGGATTCTTAGGGTATAACACCAGAAGTGGGATCACTGGATCAAAAGGCAGTTCCATTTTTAATTGTTTGAGGAAATCCCATACTGTTTTCCACAGTGGCTGCACCAATCTGCATTCCTACCAAAGTGCACTAGGGTTCCCTTTTCTCCACATCCACACCAGTACTTGTTGTTTGTTAATTTGTTAATGATGGCCACTCTGACCAATGTGGAGTGGTATCTTATTGTGGTTTTAATTTGCATCTCTCTGGTGCCTAGTGATGTTGATCATTCTTTCATATGTTTATGGGCCAAGTATGCCCTCCTGGGAGAAGCGTCTGTTCAGGTCCTTTGCCCACTTTTTAATTGGATTGTTTGTCTTCCTGGTGTTGAGTTGGATGAGTTCTTTATATATTTTGGAGATCAAACCCTTGTCTGAGGTATCATTGGCCAATATGTTTTCCCATACAGTTGGCTCTCTTCATTTTGCTGATGTTTTCTTTAGCTGTGTAGAAGCTTTTTAATATGATATAGTCCCATTTGTTTATTCTTTCTTTTATATCCCTTGCCCTAGGAGATATATTGGCAAAAATATTGCTGCATGGAATATCTGAAATTTTTCTGCCTGTTTTCCTCTAGGAGTTTTATGGTGTCATGACTTATGTTTAAGTCTTTCATCCATCTTGAATTTATTTTGGTGTATGATGTAAGATGGTGGTCTAGTTTCATTTTTTTGGCATGTAGTTGTCCAGTTCTCCCAACACCACTTGTTGAAGAGGCTACTTTTACTCTATTTTATGCTTCTGCCCTCTTATCAAATACCAGGTGACCATAGAGACTTCGGTTTATTTCCGGACTCTCTATTCTGTTCCATTGATCTATGTGTCTGTTCTTATTCCAATACCAGACTGTTTTGATTACAGTGGTCTTATAATCTAGTGTAATGTCAGGTATTGTGATCCCTCCTACTTTGTTCTTCTTTCTCAGTTTCTGAGGCTGTCAGGCTCATTTATGGATCCATATATTTTTTGAGATTTTTTTTATATCTGTGAAATGTCATTGGTATTTTAATAGGGATTGCATTGAATCTATTGATTGCTTTGGGTAATGTGGACATTTTGATGGTGTTAATCCTCATGAACATAGCATATGCTTCCATTTATTTGTGTCTTCCTTAATTTCTTTCTTCAGTGTTCTGTAGTTTTATGAGTACAGGTCTTTTACCTCCTTGGTTAAGTTTATTCCTAGGTATATTTCACTTAGTATAAACTTCATTTCTTCCTTTATGTTGTTGCCATATTCAATGAGTTCTTTGAGCATTTTGATTACCAGTGTTTTGAATTCTGCATCTGATAGGTTGCTTATCTCCATTTAGTTTAGTTCTTTTTCTGGGGTTTTGTTCTGTTCTTTCATTTAGGCCATATTTCTTTGTCTCCTCAATTTGGCAGCCTCCCTTGTTTGTTTGTGTATTAAGTAGAGCTGCTTGGACTCCCTATAAAAGTCACCTGTAAATTGTGTGGGGTGGAGCCTTAGGTAATTGCTAGGGTGGGGCAACCCACTTCACTGCTTTGTGGCTCTCTGTGGGGGGAGGGCTCAGAGAGGGGACCATGCTGCTGCCTGGCTTCTGGAGGCTTGCCCAGCACTCACCCCATTTCCAGTCACTTCACCCACTCCCCATGTGCTACTGGCACACTTCCAGCTAATATCCTGGTGTTGAATCTCAGAGTGGGTGGATTCGCAGACTGTGCAGGCCCTTTAAGTGAATTTTTCTGAAAATCCAGAAGTTTCTTCTACTGCCCCAACCCTCACTGTTTTTTATAGCCAGAAGTTATGGGGATTTATTTTCCTGATGCTGGAACCTGGGGCTGTATGATCTGGCCTGGGGCTGGGGTCACTCACCCCCACAGTATCCCTCCTGATTTTTATCCACCACACATGAATGTGGGAACACCCATGCCTTTTCTGCTGCCACCACTGCCTCTCCACGACATACCATATCTCCATCCCTCCTATCCGTCTGTGTAATTGTTTCATATTTGAATCCTTGGTTGTCAGACTTCTATACAGTTCAATTTTCTGACAGTTCTGATTTAGTTGTAATTCTTTTTGTCATTGCACAAGGAGGCAAAGTAGCTTGACCAGGAGTTCTCATTTCATTCTTTTACATGTGAATATCCAATTTTACCAGCACATTTATTGAAGAGAGTGGCTTTTCTCCATTGAGTATTCTTAGCTCCCTTATCAAATGTTAATTAACTATATATGGTTGGATTTATTCTGTTCCATTGATCTCACTGTCTATTTTATGTCAGTTCTATACTGTTTTGATTAATTTACCTTTAGAGGATAGCTTGAAATCGGGATGTGTGATACCTCCTATTTTGTTCTTATTTCTCAGGATTTCTTTGGCTCTTTGGGGTTTTTGTGGTTCCATATAAATTTTAGGGGTTTTTTATTGTTTGGGGTTAATTTACTTATTATAATATTCTTAATGAAAGTAATGACTCTTACACTAGTTTGTATATTCTCATACTAGTTTTTTTTCTTTTAGTTGTTGTTCTTGTATAGTTTTCTGTCTTTTACTACCATCCCAGCCAACCACCCCAGCCCTCCCCACCTCCCTCCCATTTCCACCCCCCTTGTTTTTATCCATGTATCCTTTATACTTGTTCCTCTAAACCCTTCCCCTTTTCCCCTGATCTTCCCTCCCCTCTCCCCTTTGGTGACTGTCAGCCTCTTCTCAATTTCAGTGTCTTTGGGTATATTTTGCTTGTTTGTTTTGTTGATTAGGTTCTGTTAAAGGTGAGATGATATGGTATTTGTCTTTCACTGCTTGGCTTATTTCACTTAGCATGATGCTCTCCAGTTCCATCCATGCTGTTGCAAAGGGTAGGAGCTCCTTCTTTCTGTCTGCTGCATAGAATTCCATTGTGTAAATGTATTATAGTTTCTTGATCCATTCATTTACTGATGGGCACCTAGGTTGCTTCCAACATTTGTCTATTGTAAATTGTGCTGCTATGAACATTGGGGTGCATAGGTTCTTTTGGATTGGTGTTTCAGGGTTCTTAGGATATAATCTGAGCAGTGGAATTGCTGGGTCAAAAGGTAGATCCATTTTTAGTTTTCTTAGAAAAATCCATACTGTTTTCTTAGGATAACTTTTTACCTCTATAAAAAAATCTCATTGGAATCTTGGTAAGGATTGCTTTGAATCCTAGATGGCTTGGAGTAATATTAATGTTTTAACAATATTAAGCCTTTCAATCCACAACTACAAGATACCTTTTCATTTCTTTGTGTTGCCTTTGATTTCTTTCATCAATGTCTTGTAGTTTTCATAGTAGAGATTTTTTCCCCTCTTGAAGTTTATTCCTAAGTATTTTATTATTTTTGGTGCTATTGTAATTTTGCTACTGCATTTCTTTTTTACATAATTCATCTTCACTGTGTAGAAACACTACTGATTCTTGTATGTTAATTTTGTATCCTGCAACTTTACTGAATTGATTAAACATTTTTATGAAGTCTTTAGGATTTTCTATATAAAAAATCATGTCACCTGAAAAATAGAGATAATTTTACTTCCCCCTTTCCAATTCTGATGACTTTAATTTCTTTTTCTTGCCTAATTGCTCTGGCAAGGACTCCCAGTACTGTAATGAATAGGAGTGATGAGACTGGACACCTTTGTTTTTGTTCTTGATCTTAGAGTAAAAGCTTTCAACCTTTCACCATGGAGTATATTATATGTGATATAGCCTGTATTATTTCTGGGTACACTCCTCTGTACATACATAGTAATGGTTTTATTGTGAACTGATGTTAAATTTTGTCAAATGCTTGTTCTACCTCAACCAAGATGATCATGAGATTTTTTTTTTCATTTAGTTAATGTGGTATAGCACAATGATTGATTTTCATATATTGAACCATCCTTGTCTCCTAGGAATAAGTCCCACTTGATAATGACCAAGGGAATGAGCCTCTTAATGTATTGCTTAATTTGGTTTCCTAGTATTTTATTGAGAACTTTTGCATCTATATCCATCACAGATATTGGTCTGTAGGGTTTTTTCCTGTAGTGTTCTTTTCTGCTTTTGGTATCAGGGTAATTCTGGCCTCATAAAATGAGTTTGAGAGTGTTCCCAACTCTAATTTTTTGGAAGAGTTTGTGAAATATTTGTACTAATTCTTCTTTAGATGTTAGTAAAATTCACCAGGAAAGCCACCTGGTCCTGGACTTTTCTCCATTGAGAAATTTTTATTATTGATTCAATCTCCTTACCATTTATTTGTCTCTTCTGATTTTCTATTTCTTCCTGATTTAGTCATAGTAGGTTGCATGTTTCTAAGAATTTTCCCATTCATTCTAGGTTGTCCAGTTTGTTGGCATATAGTTGTTACCCCTTATGACCCTTTGTATTTCTGTGGTGTCACTTGTAATATCTCCTATTTCATTTACAATTTTGTTGATTTTGTCTTCTTTCTTTTTTCTTTGGTTAGTCTAGCTAAAGGTTTGTCATTTTTTTTTTTATGTCTGGGGCAAGGTGTAGAAAATATAAACCAGGCAAGAATGGAGTGTGTGCACAGTGCAGGCAGTTCAGTGATGCAATCCTGGAAGTGAAATCAGGGCTCTTGTGGTGGTGGGTGGTTGCTACCAGCATCTGTGGTTCCATACCACCCTGAATATGCCCAATCTCATTTGGTCTGGAAAGCTAAACGGGTTGGTCCTCATTAGCACTTGAATGGGAGACCACCAAGGAATACTGGGTGCTGTAGGCTTTTGTGTACCTCTCCTTTTGCCACTGCCCAGTGATGCTGCTCCTTACAAACACCTCTTGCTCCTTCTCCCTCTGTGGTCACCCTGCACAGAGGAAAAGTACCAAAACTAACAAGCAAAAAGAAGATTAGAATGCTATACATTCTCTAATGCATGCAGGCAGATGCTTTACAAGACTTGTAGTCAATAGGTTTCTCCAATGCTATATGCAATTGCCATTCAGCATGGTGCTGTTTCAGCAAATACAACACATACAGTATGCTTTCAATAAATGGGACTCACACACATTGAGAATGTCTACAGCAATATGTTTCTCCAGACTTGTAAAAGTGACATTTTTAACTAGCTAGCTTTCAAGAAACATACTGTTAAATACAAAGCATTCTTTTCATATACTGAACTCAAATCTTACAATGCAGGCAGTAAAGTTCTTAAGAAAATTTTGTTATCAAATGGTATGAAAGATACTTATCCCTATGTTTTCTGTAATGAAGATTATAAACTGACCTGACCTGACTAGTAATTAGGTTCTTAAACAGTTATTTACAAATGGTACTTGACACAGTGCTTATTCAGTGAGTGCATGTATTAACATAGGGTCTGATTTGTAAGGGATGTTTTTATAAGCGGCTACTTGCAAACTATATATATTGCAAGACCCCAAGACATGAGACCTCAAGACGCAAGACCCCAAGACTACTACACCCAAGACCACAACACCTGAGAGACTTCCAGCCAAGATTGAGGCATATGTAGACACATTGTGCCTCCTCGTACAACCAAAAGAAATACAACAACAAATTTAAAAACAAAAAATAATCAGAACTGCCAGAAAAATCAAACTGTATGGAAGTCTGACAACCAAGGAGTTAAAGAAGAAACATTCATCCAGACTGGAAGGAAGGGTGGAGACAGGCAGCTGGACAGAGAGGACTCATGGCAAGGGATAGGATGGAGAACAGGGATGGGCAGAGCTGTGACTGGTGGGCAAGGCAGTGGCTGGTGGACCCAGCAAGGCGGCAGATTGTGGACTGGGTGGTGCCACATTCACATGCAGATAAACCAGGAGGAACAACAACTGGGGAGCAAGACAGACTACGCATCCCAGGCTTTATTACGGGGAAATAAAGCCTCAAACCACTCACTGAAAACACTTGTGGGGGTTGAGGTGGCAGGAGAAACTCCCAGACTCACAGGAGAGTTCCTTGATGAGACCCACAGGGTCCTAGAACATGCACAGACCCACCCACCAGGAATCAGCACCAGAAGGGCACAATTCGCTTGTGGGAAGCAGGAGAAATGACTAAGAACTGGCAGAGAGCAGAACAAGCGGCATTGTTCCCTCTTGAACCCCTCCCCCACATACAGAATCACAATGCAGCAACGTGGGTTGCCCCCTCCTGGTGATCACCTAAGGCTCTGCCACTTACTACGTAACAGGTGCACTGAGACCAAAAGAAAAAAAAAAAAAGAAAAAAATGGCCCAAATGAAAGATCAAATCAAAGCTCCAGAAAAAATACAACTAAGTGATGAAGCGATAGCCAACCTATCAGATGCACAGTTCAAAACACTGGTAAGCAGGATGCTCACAGAATTGGTTGAATATGGTCACAAATTAGATGAAAAAATAAAGGTTATGCTGTGAAATAAAGGAAAATGTACAGGAAACCAATAGTGACAAGAAGAAAACTCAAATCAACGGTGTGGACAAGGAAGAAAGAAACATTCAACCAGAACACAATGAAGAAACAAGAATTCAAAAAAATGAAGAGAGGCTTAGGAACCTCCAGGACATCTTTAAATATTCCAACATTCGACTCATAGGGGTACCAGAAGGAGAAGAGGAAGAGCAAGAAACTGAAAACTTATTTGAAAAAATAATGAAGGAAAACTTCCCCAATCTGGCAAAGGAAATAGACTTTTAGGAAGTCTAGGAAGCTCAGAGAGTCCAAAGAAGTTGGACTCAAGGAAGCACACAGCAAGGCACATCATAATTACATTACCCAAGATTAAAGATATGGAGAGAATCTTAAAAGCAGCAAGAGAAAAGGAGATAGTTAGCTACAAAAGAGTGCCCATAAGACTGTCAGCTGATTTCTCAAAAGAAAGCTTGCAGGCAAGAAGGGGCTGGAAAGAAGTATTCCAAGTCATGAAAGGCAAGGACCTATATCCAAGATCACTCTATCCAGCAAAGCTATACCATTTAGAATGGAAGGGCAGATAAAGTGCTTCCCAGAAAAGGTCAAGTTGAAGGACTTCATCATCACCAAGCCCTTATATGAAATATTAAAGAGATGTATCTAAGAAAAATAAGATAAAAACTATGAACATTAAAGTGGCAACAAACTCACAACTATCAACGACTGAACCTAAAACAAAAACAAACTAAACAAACAGGTAGAACAGAATCACAGAAATGTAGATTATATGGAGGGTTATCAGTGGGGGAGTGGGTGGGAAGAGAGGGGGAAAAGGTACAGAGAATAAGTAGCATAAATGGTAGGTAGAAGATAGACAGGGGAGGTTAAGAATAGTATAGGAAATGGAGAAGCAAAAAAACTTACATGTATGACCCATGGAAAGGAACTTGGGGATGGGCATTGCAGGTGGGAGAGGGGGTGCAGGGTGGAGGGGAATAAAGTGGGAAACTGGAACAACTGTAATGGCATAATCAATAAAATATTTTTTTAAAAAGATAAGAATTCCTTCTTTTTTTACTGCTGCATGGTATTCCATTGTGTAAATGTACCACAGCTTTTTAACCCACTCATTCGCTGATGGGCTGTTTCCAAATCTTAACTATTGTAAATAACACTTCTGTGAACATAGGGGTGCATACATTCTTTTGAATTGGTGTTTTGGGATTCTTTGGATATATTCCCAGAAGTGGAATCTCTGGGTCAAAAGGCAGTTCCAATTTTGACTTTGTAAGGGAACTCCATACTGTTTTCTAGAGTGGTTGCACCTGTTTGCCTTTCCACCAACAGTGCACTAGGGTTCCCTTTTCTCCACATCCTTGCCAGCATTTGTTTGGTCATGTATTAATGATCGCCATTTTGGCAGGTGTGAGTTTCGTTGTGGTTTTAATTTAATTTGCATCTCTCTGATTGCTAGTTACATTGAGCATTTTTTCATGTCTATGGGCTCTCCATATGTCCTCCTTGGAGAAGTGTCTATTCAGGCCCTTTGCCCATCTTTTAATTGGCTTTCTGTCTTGCTGGTGTTGAGACATATGACTTCTTTATATATTTGGGAGATTTAACCCTTGTCCAGTGTATCATTGGCAAATATGTTCTCTCATACAGTGGGTTCCCTTTTCATTCTTCAGATGTTTTCTTTTGCTGTGCAGAAGCTTTTTAATTGGATGTAGCCCCATTTGTTTATTTTTGCCTTTACTTCCCTTGACCAAGGAGCTATATTGGCAAAAATATTGCAATGCAAGATATTTGAAATTTTACTACTTATGTTTTCCTCTAGGAGTTTCATGATATCATGAATTATATTTGTCTTTTACACATTTTGAGTTTATTCTGATGTGCAGTATAAGTTGATGGTCTAGTTTCATTTTTTGCATGTAAGAGACTGTCTTTACTTCATTGTATGCTTTGCCTCCTTTGTCAAATATTAATTGACCATGAAGATGTGGTTTATTTCTGGGCTCTCTATTCTCTTCCATTGATCTATGTGTCTGTCCTGATGCCAGTATCAGACAGTTTTTATTAAAGCGCCCTTGTAATATAGTTTGATATCAGGTATTATGATCCCTCCAACTTTGTTCTTCTTTCTCAAGATTGCTGAGGCTATATACATGGTCTTTTTTGGTTCCATATAAATATTTATAATTTTGGTCTAGGTCTGTGAAATATGCCATTGGTATTTTAATAGGAATTGCATTGAATCTACAGATTGGTTAGTAGGGACCATTTAATTAATTCTTCCAATCATGAACAGAGTATATGCTTCCATTTATTTGTACATTTCTCAATTTATTTCTTTAGTGTCCTATAGCTCTTTGAGTACAGGTCTTTTACCTCCTTGGTTAAATTTATTCCTAGGTACTTATTGTTTTGTAGCAATAGTAAATGGGGTTGTTTTATTAGTTTTTCTTTCTTTTTTAAAAAGATTTTATTTATTTATTTTTTTAAGAGAGGGGAAGGGAGGGAGAGAGAGAGAGAGAGAGAGAGAGAAACATCAACGTGTGGTTGCCTCTCGCGTGGTCCTCACTGGGGACCTGGCCCACAACCCAGGCATGTGCCCTGACTGGGAATAGAACCTGTGATCCTTTGGCTCGCAGCCGACACTCAATCCACTGAGCTACACCAGCCAAGGCTAGTTTTTCTTTCTGATAGTTCAATATTGGTGTATAAAATGCCATTGATTTCTGAATATTGACTTTGTATCCTGCTACTTTGCCAAATTCATTGAGGAAGGGGGGACTCAAAAGAAACCTGAATTATCTTCTGGAGGGCAGGCCCCTTTGTAGTACAACCTTCTCCCACTAGGTAGTTGTTCTACAAACCCATCTATATCCATGTACCAGATGGCGTTGTTGTGAGAGGCTGCATTCAGCTTCAGTTCATTTTTTTAAGACCCTTTCAACACATTTGCCCATTTCATGATGGATGATTTATAGGCACACCTGCCCACAATGCACCAAGTGTTCAGCAGTTCTTGACCAAGACTAGCATGACCCACATATCACACCCTCCCGATTCACCCCATCTCACCCCAAGTGACTTTTTTTTTGTTTCCCTGGATGGGAAAAAAGTCATTAAAGGGAAACATTTAGCTGATGTGGAAGAGGTAAGACAAAAAATGGCAGAAACACGAAAAGGAATCAAAATCAATGAGTTCAAAAGTTGTTTTGAGCAGTGGAAAAAGCATCTTGATAGATATATTGCTTCAAATGAAGAGTGCTTTGAAGGAGACTGAAGTATAAATATGTAAGAATAAGTACACGATTTTTTATAAATAAATTCTGGGGGTGGGGTGGGGGGTCCCTCCTCATATTAGTCAAGTAGTTTTTTGGTGGAGCCTATAGGGTTTTCTATGGACAATACCATGTCATCTGCAAATAATGACAACTTTACATTCTCTTTTCCTATTTGGAAACATTTTATGTCTTTTTCTTGTCTGATCACTGTGGTTAGGACCAAGTACTCTGTTGAATAGGAGTGGTGAAATACAGGACTTTAAGATTCTATGTCTTTAAACTTTGCCATCGTAATTATGATGTGTCTTAGATCTCTGGGTTTCTCTTGATTGGGACTCTCTGTGCTTCCTGGACTTGTGTGACATTTTTCTTCACCAGGTTAAGTAATTTTCTGTCATTTTTTTTCTTCGAGCAGGTTTTCTAGCCCTTGCTCACTTTCTTCTCCTTCTGGTATCCCTATAATGCGGATATTGTTATGTTTCATGTTGTCCCAAAGTTCCATTAAACCATCCTTGTTCTTTTTAAGTCTTTTTTCTTTGTTGCTCTGATTGTTTTTTACTTCCTTGTCTTCCAAAGTGCTGATTCTGTCCTATGCTTCATGCTTTTAATCCCTTCTAATGCATTCTTCCAGGTATTGTATTTTTCATTTCCAGCTGGTTCTTATTCATGATTTCTATGTTATTTTCATGCTGATGTAGTTCCCCCTGTTCTCACTAAGTTCCTTGAGCATCCTTTTAACCATTACTTTGAACACTATGTTTAATAATTTGCTTGCCTCGATTTCAATTAGCTCTTTTTTCTGGAGATTCCTCATTTTCTTTCATTTGGGTTTTTTTCTTTGTCTCCCTGTTTTAGCTGATTCTTTTGGTTTGTTTCTATGTATTCAATAGATCTGGTTTGACTCCCTGTCTTCATGGGCTGGTGTTATGTGGTAGGAGTCCTGTGGGACTCAGTGGTGCAGTCTCCTTGCTGCCCTAGCTGGATGCTCTAGAAATGTCCATTGGGCAATTTATGTGGGCTCTCCAATTTTATTTGGGTCTTGACTTTTGTTGGCCTGTTCATTGGTGGGTTCTCACCTCCAGGTAGCTGACTGAGAGGCTCAACCCCCACCACATCTTGTACACTGTTGTACCAGTGCTAACAGAACAAAGTAAAACAAAAACAGAAAACAAAACCCACACGAGGAAAACAAAATCAATGATAAAAAAACAAAGAACAATAAAAGCAGAAAAATAGAGAGAAATAGAATATTATAAGAAAAACAAGAATACAGTAAGACTAAAGAAAAAAATGATTATGTGGAATAGAGGGGGGAGAAACCATGAGTAAGAAATAGACTCAGGGAATTGCCACAAAAGAACAAAGAAAAAATAAAATAAAAACATAAGGAAGGCAAAATAGAGTAATAAAAGGGAAGAGTAAAACACAAAATTTAAAAGAAAAAAATGAAAATAGTAAAAAGCTCTAGGAAAGAAAAAATAATGAAAATAATGAAATAGTACGAAGCGGAGTTCATCTCAGCAGAGTTTAGCGCTTGCCTGCAGGGCTCTCCCTGTGGATACAGCTCTGATGTGTCTGAAACTGACACCAGCCAATGCCAGATGCTGTCCACATCTAGTCTCACCAGGCTGTTTGTTCAAAGTTACAAGCGATCCACAGTTTGTGGCTGTCTCCTCCAGGCCTCACTGCTCTGTAAGTCTGGCTTTTCATCATGGGTGGGTCACCTAATGACCAAAGGCACTGCAGGAATCACCCCCACCTGCCTCTGCCTGTGGTCCTGACATTAGTCTTAGTGTAGCCACTGGCCCTTCTGTTTCTGAGAGGGCTTTTGGTGGAATCAGGAGAATGGGACCCCTGAATCCTCTGCAGGAGGTGCTGTTGAGACTTCAGAGATGGTGAGCGTGTCGCCCCATCCCAGTGCCACACATCTGATTCTTTCTTAGAATGTTCCTGAACTCATGCTGGGCATGGTGGCACATGCCTGTAGTCCCAGCTATTTGGGAGGCTAAGGCAGGAGGACCGCTTGAGCCCAGGAGTTATCAGCTATAGCGCGCTATGCAGGGCGTCTGCACCAAGTTCAGCATCAATATGGTGACCTCCTGAAAGCAGCGGGTGGGGAGGGCGATGGGCACCAGGTTGCCTAAGGAGGGGTGAAACAGCCCAGGTCCGAAACAGAATGCCCCTGGACTCAAAAGGACAAAGCCAACAGTGGGCGGGGTGTCCAGAGCCCAGAGTTTGGGTCTGCCTGAGACCTAGACAGCGTTCCCAGGCTCTTCCATGAGGGAGAAGTGCCAGTCTGGTTCCCAGGAAAGTGTATGGAATGGCCATCCCCTAAAGCCCGTCTCTCACACCGCTGAGTTTGTCTATGTCGCTATCTCCTCAGCAGGGAATAAGATGCATGTTGGGGAAAAGTAAGAAAGAATGGGGGGGCGGGCCGAGATGCAGGGTGGGCGAGTACGATTCCAAATGAGGGCGGGGCTGGCAGTTTTCCACAAGGTCGGGTAATTGTTCTTCCGCTGGAAGGGGCTCGCTCTTCTCAGGAAAAATGGCTGCTGCAGTATCACGTGATAGCCTATCGCTGGGAACGCAGCACCCACGCTCCCACGCCTCTCCCGGCAAGCTTCCCACTCCAGACTCTCCTCGCATGATTCCAGATTGCGCTGCCCTCCCTTTGTCTGATTCCAGGCTGAGTGGCTGGGAATGCGAAACCTGCGCATTGGCCCCTTAGCAGAAAAGAAACGGGGGGGGAATGTTGCTCTCTCTCCAGTGGGCTCTGTCTCTCTTCGGTGGGCCTAAATACCTGCAGCCTTTCACCACCGGATGTTGCATGGGTGGGTGGTCCCAGCACTGGTACTCTGTGCTTGAGACCCTGGTCGGAGGTCCAGGTTTCAGTCCTCTGCCCCGGGAGCCCCCACAGCTATGCGGGAAACTTGACTGCCACCTGTGAAAGCAGTGCTGCCCCCTGTCGTGTCCCTGCCCTTTCTCCTGATCTGGAGATGAGTTCTGCCCATCCTTGGTTAAGTATCTCCCCCTAAGGTAGTCATTAGTTGTTTCAGGTGGACGTTCCCCTTCTTGTTTTTATTTTCAGTTTGGTTCTGGGAGGCAGTGTGAGATAAAATCTGGTCCACTGCCATCTTGCTGCTCCTGTTTGTATCCTCTTCTTTCAGTACCTTGAATGTGCTATTTCATTTTCTTCTGTACTGAAAAGTTTCTGTTGAAAAGTCTCAGGGAAGTTCCCTTGTATGTAACTTCTCTTTTCTCTTGTTTTGTTTTTGTTTTTATGCTTGCCCAAGAACATTTTTTTCATTGCTTTTTAGAGAGAGAGTAAGAGAGAGACATGTCAACGTGAGAAAGAAGCATTGACTGGTTGCCTCCTATACACGCCTGGTGGACCAAGGACCAAACATGCAATCTAGGTACGTGCCCTAATGGGAAGTCAAACCCCCCACCTTTCAGTTATGGGACGATGCTCCAATCAACTAAGCCACACCAGCCAGGGCTTTCCCTTTCTGCTTTTAAAATTCTTTCCATCCTTGACTTTCAACAATTGCATGATGTGTGTTGACGTAGCCCTATTCAGGTTCAACCTGTTTGGGGTTTTTTTGGCTTCTCGAGTCTGGATACATTTCTCCCCCCAAGTTTGGGGATTTTTCTGCTTTATTGCTTTAAATACACTTTACATCTCCTTCTCCGTCTCCTCTCCTTCTGGAATTCCCATTGCAAATATTGGTGGTTTCTATTGTGTCCTGTAAGAACCATAGGCTTTCTTACTCTTTTCTTTTTGCTCCTCTGACTGGGTCATTTCAAACGTCCTTACAGTGCACTTATTCTTTGATTCTTGAAGCTTTCTCTTGAATTCTTCAGAGTATTGTATTTTCAGCTCTAAGATTTGATTGGGTTTTGTTTGGGTTTTGTTTTGTTTTTTTAATGGTTTCTATTTCTTTGTTTATGTGATGTTTTCCTAATACTGTCTGGTTGTCTTAATTCACTGAACTTATTTTAAAAGATTATTCTGAATCCTTAGCCTGGCAGTTCATAGATCTCCATTTCTTTAGGATCAATCATTAGAGATTAGTTTCCTTTTAGGTGTCATGTTTATTGGGGTGTGTGAGAGAGATCCTTGATTCCTTAGGTTGGTATCTGTGCATTTGAGTAAGTGTTCTCCTCTTCCACTTTGTAGGCTTGCTCTGGCGGAGACAGTTCTTCACATCAGCTTAGCTCGGGTTTCTGGATGTGCCTGCTAGTAATTACTTTGGGCAGGTGGGGCCTGCTGTTAAGGTCTATTTTGGGGTAAGGCAACTGTTTGAGCCCTGGAGTTGGTTGTAGGATGTGTGTCCCCCTGGCTGACAATAGCTGAACAGGACTGCTGACCTGGTTCCCTGCCCAAGTGGGGCTACAGGATGAGTTCCATTGTTGCCTCAACTCTCCAGTCAGGCTTACTGGATATTCGGGACTGGGTACTATATTCAGCAGTAGGTGGGGCTGTGAATTAGCTTCCCTGCTCTGACAGGGCAGGACAGCACCCAGGGCCTATATGGCTCATTGTTTGGGGACCCAAATTAGACAACAGTGTGCACTGAATATCCTGGTCAGGTGAGGCTACCAGTTTCTCTGAAGACAGGGAAAGACAGGCTGTGTTCTGCTCAAGTGCCACTGTAAACAGGGCTGGTCAGCTGGGCTGAATGCTTATTCTGCAGTAAGTGGGGCTACAAACTAGTTTCCCTGCCTGGGTACACAGCAGAAGCAGCTCCAAGGCCTCTTAGGCTCTTTGTGGTCTTGACTTGAGTTGACTCATGTTCCAAGGTCCTTGGCCAAACAGGGCCATTGGCTGTGCTGTGGGAGCCGTTAGCTCTGCCCATCCAAGCTTGGAGCAAGCTTTGCCGGGTTATGTAGCTTCCAGGTGTTCTCACCAGCCCTTCCTGTCAGACAGGGCCCAGAGCCACACCCCACAGTTGGCAGGGCTAGGACTGAACTCTTCCACCCAGGCACCAGCAGACCAGCCTCCAGGACCAGCGAAACCCCTTGTCTGAGAACCTAAATCAGGCAAACCTATACCCTGCCAAGTTCTTTGGTCAGACTGCACCACCAACTTCATTCTACAGATGAGCAAAGCTGCGGATTCAACTACTTAGGCTCCGCAGGTAGGAACTTGGTTGGCCCGTGATCCAAGTGCTGCTTGTTGGAAGGTCCTACCCCTTCTCCACCACAATCAGGTTCTGAGTGGTTGGGTCCCGCATTCCCCTGCAATCCCTGTCAGGCAAAGCCAGAGTGGGAGCTCCCGTGAAACCACCCACAATTCTGAAGGGCTGGATGTCGCCCCTGGGCTCCCTTTTTCCTCTGGAGGAACCACAGGCTTAGGGGGAGACCTCCTGGCGCGGTGCTGCACCAGGCTGGGGGAGGCGCACCGCGGTCAGCATGCAGCCTCTCTCAGTCTGTGGTGAAGGGGGGGGCACTTCGGCCTCACCCCCAAGTTCTAGGGCTCTCTCAGTGGTGTCCTGCCCATGAGTAGTTAGTGGTTTTCCTTGTGAGAAGCAAAGTCAAGAACAATCTATTTTGTCATCTTGGTGATGTCACCTCCCTTTCTATGTGCTGAACACTGTTAGGAGGACTTCATAGGGATTAAGGTCTCCAATCCTCACAACCACTTCATGGTACTGCTCTTAACCCCACTCTACAAATATGAAAATTGAGGCACAGAGAGAGTAAGTCAGGAGCCCCCCTTTGTTCCATGCCCCTCAGACTCACCAAACGGCCCCCCGGCTTCCTACCTCCTAAGAGCAGGCAGCCTTCTCCATAACGGCAGCGCTGCACTGTCCTCCACTGGGCCCTCCAGGGAGCATGTCTGCAGGAGATGGCAAGTTCAGTGGAGTGCAGGAGTGGTAGGCGGAAGATGCAGGAGGAAAGGAGGCACGAGCTGGCAGGCGGGGGCTCCAGTTTATTAGGACACTGATGATAACCATCACTTCCCCACCTCCACTTTCTACGTGCCGGCAAATCCCCCACCCACCAAGCCCCACCGTAGGCCCCTGGCAGCAGTCCCGCCTCCCTCTGCGAGGGCAGCTCCCCACCCACAGTGGACCCTCAGAGCCACTGAAGCCGAGGCAGTCACCCTGCTTCATCCCTGGGGCATGGATTCAGGCTTTGCACCTTTGAGCAGGGAAGGCACAGGCCCAGAAAGGGCCTGTGCGGGTCACAGAGCTTGTAGGTGTCAGAGTCGGGCAGCCTAAAGCCAGGGTTATCTTCCTCCTCACCCTACTGCCGTTTTGTGTGTAAGTTTCGTGGCTGTTGAGGGGCTGCAGTGGGGCAATTATCATTCCCAACATTGCTCCCTGTCAGTGAACCTCTCACAAAAGAGCTTTGGGAGTCTATTCCTGTGTTAGGAATGATTCTTAACCCCACCTGCAAAGGGGAAGAGCATCAGGAGTGTCCATTTTTTCCTTAATTTGCATAAAACCTCCAGAGGGAACTGGTATATTTGTTTCCTTCAAGGGAGGAACCAGATGGCCCATGATGGAGTGACTTTTATACCCTTTGAATGTTAAGCATGTGAACATACAGCCTATTCAAAATAAACAGCCTTCAAAAAGCACTCCTGAAACCTCAGGCTGGGAGTTTCAGAACCAGTTCCTCGGTTCTGGCCCACCTCTGCCACCCACTAACTCTGGACAACTCATGAAACCTCCCCAGGCCATTTCCTCCTCTGTGAAATGAGTGTGCTGAACCAGACATCTGCAAGGCTCCTTTCAGCTGTAACTGTCTGCTTCTAGACTCCCCAGGCAGATCCTAAAATCCATTGAGAGGAAGGATGGGACAATTTTGGAGTCTTGTTTACACTTTGTAAACACTGGCCCCGGCAGGGTGGGGTAGGGGGCAGTGCTCACTCAGCCAGAAGCCACGCCCTTCCTGTGGCCCAGGTCTTTAGAGCAAGTTGGCGAGGACTGTTCTGCAAGCCAGGAGGAAGACAGGAGATGCTGGCACACTGGTCAACAGAATTTGGCTTTCAGAGATGTATGAACCTGGGTCCAAATCCTGGGTGACCTTAAACTACAGTCATTTAACCTCTGAGCCTAAATGTCCTCATCTATAAAATACGAATGCCAACTTCATAGGTTTAAAGGATTACATATTAAAAGCACTTGGCATACAGAAGGTGTTCAACAGATGTTAGCTTGCTCCCTTTTTCCCTGCCTTCATCAGACTGGGTAGGACACCTGGGTTAGTGTGCATGCTTTTTCTTTAAGTTGGTTTTCCTATGCATTTCCTATGGAGATGACATACGGCCATGTCCAGCTGGTTGCCCTCCCATCTCTACTGCTGCAGATCCAAGTCTGCCCTGTATGTAGGTTGTTCACGCCGCTGGAGTTGGGAAAAATACCCACCTAAATTTGCCTGCTTTGGGCTTCATTTGGCTGCAAGGGAAAACCAGTGCCCTTTGGGAAGCACACAGTAGGTCTCCATCTGGTAGGCAGCGGAGCAGGGAGAGGGGTGAAGGGAGAGATGGGGAAGGTCAGCACTTCCTGAGGCTGGCAGCAGGGGACGGGCTCCAGGGCTCGGGGCGGGGGTGAGGGATCTACTTGTAGGGAATTCAGTTACTTTCTCCAGGACCCCAGGCACTTAAAGACCTCTGAACCCTGATTTTCTCATTCATAGAAATAAAGATGAAAACTGCTGCATCATAGGTTTGTTGTAATGATTAGATCAGCTACCTAGGAAATGTTCTGTGAATATTAAATCGTCCTTCCTCTATCCTTAAGATGAAGGAAATAAAGGCCTTCGGACAGGAGGTACATTCACACAACCACCACGTAGAACATGGACCTGCGGAGATCTCCCTGATGTACAAAACGCGGGACTGTCACCCGAGGTGGCTGTGACACGCACACTAGACCTGAAGCACCCGGAAGCAACCGCACAACGAAATGGGACTTTTCTGTGTGGTAGGCCGACGGCAAGACATCCAGGGTGAGGGTAGAGGCAGGGTAAAAGCCAAGGATCTTCGTTTCTTAACCCATGGCACAAAGAAATTCGTGGGATGGTGGCGAGTTGGTTTCTAGGCATTAGAGCGGCAAGGGCAACCCCCCAGCTTTCAAGACAAGAAAAATGGGGACATTTAATTTAAAAATGAGACAGATGTCAGAGAACACCCTCCATAGTCCCAGGGAGCCTGCTGATGAGAAGAGGGGCTGCGGGAGCTGAGCCAAAGCGACACAAGACCCCTCACTGCCAAGGTGAGGCGATGGCCCAGCCCTTTACCTCCTTCACAATGAGCCTCCACGCTCTGAGAAGGGTCAGCAGGGGCAGACACAGGCAGAAAAGGTAACAAGATGGAAACAAGAACCTGTGGACACACTCAAGGTGAAGAAAAGCAAGGTGAGGACCGGAGGCCATCCCAGACTTTTCCTATGGCTTGTTGCTGTCTTCCTGAAAGTTGTGTGCTTGAGCCCTGAGAAGCCAGCTGGGAGGGCTCTGGGGAGAAGGCCCAGAGAAGGGAAGTGGGTGGGGTACTGAGGACAGCCCGTGAAACAGCGCAGTGCCAGCAGGCGGACGGTAGGTGACAAAACTCTGGCCGCCTCCAGAAACCTCTGGCAGGGCTCTGAGCCCAATCCTGAGATATTTAAAAGGAGAAACAGAGGGCCCAAGAAAGAGGCCATTTAAAAAAGAAGGGAGAGGGAGGGAGGAAAAAGAAAGGAAAAGGGAAGAAAAAAGAAAAAGGCCTGACCTCTGTCAGGCTGAGGTATTGGAGAGACAGAGGCTGGTCCCAGGGAACAGACATGCTGGGGGCTTCATTCCGGCGAAGTGAGGGCTGCGCACAGAACTGGGAAGTGCCCTGCAGGTACAAGGGCTCCACCTGGCCCCAAAGGGGGTCCCCTGGCTCTCGACACGAACTCCTCTAAAACCCCGTCCTGAAGGTGCCCGTGTCCCGATGCCCCTCACCACTGTTGCCGTGCCCACGCAGGGGCTCGGAAAGGTCCACGTACTGTGGCCTGAGACCCACTGCTGGTGCCTCACCGCTTTCAGTCGTACCCTCCTCTCTCCCACCCCACCTCCCCTTTGTGGTTCCTCCAAGTTTTGATTGGGGCAAGCAGCAAAGAGGGGACAGGAGAATGCTTTATCAGAGGAAATAAATTGCAGGGCCCTCTTCAGGCACTTGGTCTGGGTGCAGGAGACGCTGGGTGCCCCAAATGCCACTGCTCAGGGCCTCAAGAGCGATATATCTTCAGTCTGTTGTTCGGGTCCAGGCCCAGCTGCGGGAGGCCCAGAGTGGCTGAGGGCTTATGCACCGAGAAAAGATGTCTGGCCACAGGGTGAAGGAAAACTCTGCAGTCAGCTGAGCACCAGGGAAGGGCCATGGAAGGAAGGGTCAGAAGGCAAACAGGATCCTCTTTGGACCCCCAGGGGAAAACACAAGCCGTGCAGCCCAGCTCAGCCATCCTGGCAGCTACAGCAGGAGAGGACCAGGGTTTGAGAACTGGCTAAAAGGATACAATTTGGGGTCACTCTTGTAACGTTCTAGCCACTTCAGGTTAGCCTCAATCATGCCCTGAAAGTTGGTGCTGCCCACATCGGGGATGTGTGACTGGGGCCGCGGCAGGAGGCGGAGCTGCTCACTGGGAAGAAGGACACATGGGGGGTTGCCAGAGGAAGGGAGGACGTGACGCAGCCAAACAGAGGCCATCACGTCTGCCCCTCCCTCTTCTTAACATACCAGATGCAGCCTTGTTGGGGGTCTCTTGAGCAATTCAAAGCTTCCCCTACTGGCAGGATGCCCCTGCCAATGTTCCCACCCCCTCCTGGGTAAATACTCCTGACATCAAGACTCCAGGCTCCCATATCCACAGATTCCGGACCAATCTCATAGGCGAAAGCTCTCCCCAATGTCAGCTCAAACCCTTCCCAGCATCAGTCCCAACCTGGTCAAAGGGATAAATGGGGTGGAGGTACTTATGGTCGGGGGTCTTATGTGCGGGGCATACATTTGGCAAGGAATAAGATGAACGAGAAATAACAGGCTTAAATGACTGCCCATCTGTCTCCCCCACAGGGCACCCCTCTCACTGCAGATGCTGCTCAGTCGGATGGGGGAAGTAGGGAGCTGTCGGAAGCAGACAAAGACCTGGGTGGCAAAGACCAAGGCCACGCTCCACTGGCCAGTGGAAGGGCAGTGTGCAAGGTCAGGCCAGGGGCTGTTCTCTCCCGGCAGGTGCCACAGGGCAGTTCCTCACGGAGCTGCGCCAGGTATGCCCAGCCACACCTGCACGGGGACTTGCCTCTGGTTATATGTGGAGGAGCGTCTAAGACTCAGGCAGCTTTGCAGACTGGGAGGCTGCCTGGCCTGTCTCGGTTACACAGCCATGAGCTCTGCTCCCCTCAGAGGTCCTGCCAGCCCAGGGAGGCGCAATAAGCAGCTGAACTGTGTGGTTCCCCCCGAGCCTACACGGAATCTTACCTGGCGGACACGTAACCCAGCCTGTTCTCCAAGGGGGCAGGGCTGCTGCTGAGGAATGGGACCCCAGCTGGAAAGCGGGAGGAAATCATTCACAGAGGACAGTGGGTCAGCTGAGCCACAGCCAAGCCCAAGCAGGCCACCTCCCTGCTCCCCAGCACCCCTACCTCCCCAACACTGAAAAGGCAGAGCCCCCAAAACAAATAGAAACAGGGAGACTTTCAGTAGTTGAAAGTGAGAGAAAGGTGATAGACAGGAATTCCTCTATTTTATTTATCAAACTTAATCTACTTTTCTGTTTGGGTTGGAGGTGGAGTTGTAACTTTTCCATTCAAATAACTGTGTTTTTATGGCCTTTCACATTCCTCAACAGAGCTATGAGACCAGGGGAAGCCAGCCTTCCCAGAAACAGGAAGAAGTCACACAGCCCAGGGCGAGAGGCAGGGTCCTGAAGCCACAGAGACATGCAGTCTGCGGCTCCCTTATTGGGCACCCTAGGGCATATCACCTAACCACCCTAAGTCTCAGTTTTCTCATCTGTAATGTGGAGATAAACAATTACTACCTCAGAGGGCTATTCTAAGGCCTAAATCAAAGACTTTATATAAAATGCCTGGCCTACAACACAACACACATCATTGGCAGCTATCGCGATGACAACGATGATGACCTGGTAGGTTGGGCTGAGCTCTGGTCACAAAGGCCCCAACTAGCCAAGCCCCAGGCACACCTTCGTGGTCCACAGAGCCTGCAGCTGCAAGGCAGCCAGCAAGGTCCCCTCCCCAGGGACCAGAGCCACTGGATCAGGGAACCACAGCTGGGAGTAGGGAGGAGGAAGGGTGGGGAAAGAAGATAGGCGGGGGAGGAAGAGGAGGAGGAAGTCGGGAAGGCTCAGTCCAGAGTCACACACTGGCCCAGAAGGAAGCTTACTTGGAAAATACTTGCGCCACTTCTCTACCAGGAAGTCGTCCACCGTTTGCGTCACAGAGGAGGAGAGCCTAGGGCCCGGCCCTGGGGCCCAGGCCCACTGGGCGGCCATGGGGGTAGCAGGGGAGGAGGAGGAGACCCGGCCTGGGGAGGCATGGGTAGGGATGAGAGCACTCCTGCAGGATGGGGGCGGGATCTGGGCTGGGGTGGAAGTGAGGAGCGGAGGCGGTGGCTGAGTGTTGAGGACACCCAGCATGCTGAGGACATCATTGAGCTGGCTGCTAATCCGCTGCAGGGAGCTGTCCAAGTAGTGAATCTTGTTGAACAAGGTGGGGCTTTCTGTCAGGCCAAATGAAAGGGAAGAGGCAGGTGGTAAAGGACTCAAGATTTCAGGGCCGGAGTGTCCGTGGGCCCAGCTGACACCGTGGCACCCTACTTGCCCACCCCTCTCCGTTCCTCCAGGCAACAGCCCCTCGCCTTGCTGGGAGACTGGAGGATGGCAGGGCTTCTGTGTCCCACACAGGGCAAACAGGAAGCTGACCCCAAGAAACAGGCTCTCCAGGGCAAGGCCCCGGGGGGAGGAGCGGGAGAGCGCCCGCTAAGCTTCGCAGGCCGTATGGCAGAGGGAGACCAGCCTCCCAGAAGGTAGCACTGGAAGCGGGTGGTGAACAGGGACACCCCTCACTGTCAAGCACTCTGCACATTCAGAAGGCTCTCCTGGACCCTTTGGGCCCTGGGGGCTGGCAAATCCAGGCTGGTTCACTCCTGCCCAGGCATTTACTAAGAACCTGCTGCAGACACTGGCTCCCAGGGGCTAACCGACACAGAGCCAAGAAAAGGGGCCTATACTCCTGCTCCCCAAGTTCCTCTCTCCATGGAAATTGTGGTCCTCCCCTCCTCTTTTCCCTGCTACCACCACTCACTGTGAGGCAGGGGGCAGGATTCTGAACTTTCACTGCTTGTGTCTTCTGAGCTGCTGAGGTCAAAGGTCACCACTTTCTTGGTGGGGGCTCCTCTCAGTGGGTCCTCACCTGCAGCCTATGGGTAACAGCGGCAGTTATAACTGGTCCTCTCCCTGGGCATTCTGCCCATTGCCCGGGCAGTGTGAGAGGCTCAGCACTGGCGTGTGGGCTCTCTGGGACCCGGAGTTCTGGGAGAGGCACACCATGAAGGCTGCCTTGCAGGGGGCAGGCGGGAGGCTAGGCCAACACAGCTCAGCCGTCAGGGACACAGGCAGTTGGGCCACCAGGACCACAGAGTGCCCACCCTTTCCCCCAGTAACCTCCCTCAATGTCTCTCCATCTAAGCTGCCCTCCCACCACACCCATGCCTCAGGCATCTGGGGAAAGCCTACAAGGCCCCAGGGAAGGTCAGGAAACCTCCTAGGTGCACGTATTCCCAACAGCCTAAGAACATCTGTCCTCAGGTGCCACGGCAGGGGAAGGGCAAGGGCTAGATCTTCTCTCAAGAAACTTTAGCAAGAGTCTCCGGGTCTCTCAGAACCACTCAGTACAGATAACCAAACTCAAAGCTGAAGCCTCTGCCATTTTCACCAGTCCAGGGGCCGAAGCCCATGGCCAACCCTGGCCCTAGAGGCTCAGTGCCCTCAACACAGGACCCAAGAACTCAGTGTATCCTGGGAACAGAAAAGGAAGCAGTGGCCACACAGGGTCATGCGGCCACAGGGCTGCACCTCTTCCTGGAGAGAGGACTCCAGCTGATTCAGCTTCTCCTCTTTCTTCTTGAGGAGGTTGTGGCCTTTCCGCATGGCCGTCTGCATCTCATCCAGGTGCCTCTCCTCCTGCACTCAGGGAGGAAGCAGGGAGAAATTTGGGGACTTCCACGCAGGCCTGCAGTCCCAGCTTTGCCATTCACAAGTGCATTATCCTGAGATTACTTAACTCTCAGTCTAGATTATCACTGAAGAAAGAGAAATACAACTTTCCATAGGATCCTGAGAATTAGGTAAGAGTACAGGACATGCTTAGCCCTACACCCACACCTGGTAAGTTCTGGCACGGCCACTGCTAACCAAACAGGCACATCACCACCGCTGCAACTACCAGCACGCTCATCTCATCGCTGCGCTCAGTCATCAGAGGGTACAGGGAGCAGTGGCGGGCCCAGAGCGGCATGCACACGCCCCTGGGGGTCTGCACCCCGTGCCGGCCTCCTGCCTGCTGCCCCACGCCCCGCAGCCACGTGTGCCCACAGCTCTGACGCCAGGCAAGTTCTAAAGGACCCCAAACAGCTGTCATCCCAGCTCACAAGGGCCATGAAGTCTGGCTCTTCAGTGCACATCAGGGCATCAAAGTTCCAAAGAGAAGTCACTCAGTCCTGTGCTGAGGGTATACTCAGAACATTTTCAGCCATAAATGAAGTCTTTAGGTGAGAGAACGGACAAGCGAGGCGCTGGGTGTGAATTTTGAAAAACCTTACTAAACGCCCTTCACCTAGGAAACAGGAATAACATCACCTGCCACACACGTCACCTAGGGCTGTGTCACCTAGGGCTGTGTCACCTAGGGCTGTGCCAGCTAGGGCTGCTGTGAGGACTAGGTGGCTCGTGATCAGAGAAAGCACTCTGCATGCTGTGCACTGCCTCGGGGGGTGACAGTGCTCTCCCCCTGGGGAGATCCCTAACTTTCATCACCTGTCCAGTCGCCCTAGAGGACGTGTAACTAGCTGCACAGGTCACCACTCTCCTGGGGACCCCAGAACGATCCATTGAGACTGAGCCCCAAGGGGAGTGTGGCCCTGGCCCCCTGCCCCGGCCTGCCCTCCCCCGGGACTGGTGGCTGTCCTCGAAGCTCCTGACCTCCTGCAGGTCTTTCCGAACGTCCTCCAGGGCCTTGGTGCCTAGCGGGTCTTTGGCTGCATCCGAAGCACTAGCCAGCTCGTGGCGCCAGTGCTGCTGGGCAGCTTTCAGAGCCACCTGCCGCCTCCGCATGGAGTGTTTCTGCCGCACCAGGAACTCCCTGGCACTGAGGAGAGCGACCCCCTCGGCAGAGAGGTAGTGCCGGAAGCTGTGGGAGGACAGGGTAGGAAGGGGGTGGAGGCTGGGGAGTGAAGAGGGCCAACAAAGACTCCGAGAGCCCTTGCTCTGGGTCACTTGACCACTTCCCCAGCAGATGCCCATACTGAGCACAGGTGACTGGCTGGGCTTGGACAGTGTACAGGGATACTACAGCATGGGGCGTGTCGCACCGAGTCCTCCCTGCCACTCTGAGAGGCCTCCACACGGATGGCCAGACACTACCATCAGCCTGACCCCTACCCAGGGGTCGGTGGATCAGCATGCTGTGTCAGCAGTCACAGCAGGCTTCTACTTGGCTTGCCAGAGGAGACTCCTCAGTCCCCCAGGCCCCTGCCCTGAACCAAGCCCCACTGCTGACGACTGTCACCTCATTTCAGGTCACCCCAGCTCTGTGACACAGGCACTCACCCCTTCACGGCATCCTCAGCCCCGCAAAAGACAGGCTATCCGAACTCACCTGTCCAGGGACAAGTCAGTGTCCTCCTTGCTCTGGGATATAGAAGAGGGTACCTCTTCGGTCTGGCTCTAAGGACACATGGTAGGAAAGGCCCACTGAATCAGCACAAGCAGATACACCACAGGCTTAGGGGGCTCTGAACCCTGCCCAGGGACAAGACACGGGGCTCTGCTGGCTGCTGGGCGCTATTCACTCACGGAGGGAAACTGGGCACTGGGAGTGACAAGAACAGGAGACTACGGCTCTCTGCAGAAGAGAGCCAGGAGCCCTCCTGCCACCCACACTTCCTGCTGCCCCAGGCCAGCCATCCTGTCCCTTCCAAGGCACAGAGAAGCTCACAGTTCCAAGGGATCTCCTCAGGTCCTCGATGTGGAGATCTGGCTCAAAGCACGGGGAAGCGCTGCTCTTCTTCACTGCCAGCCCTTTCGGTGTGTCCTGCTTCCTCTGAGCTTTGGCCTCCAGGTCACTGTGGTGGAAGAGGGGCGTGGGGGGTGCAGGGAGTGAGGCAGGGTCACGTGGTGAAGCCGGCCAGGCAGCACACTGTCAGGTCAGGACCCCTGGCTGGACTTTAAGCCCCAGCCTCAGGTAGAGAGCAAGACCATCCCCTCCCCTTCACGCCTATCTCTGAGGCAGGCCTGGGGCATGAATGGTAAAAACAGGGACCCCAGCTAAACCCAGGATCACAGCCTCCTAACAACTCCCTCTCCCTACAAAAGGCAGCAGACATGGCCTGGCTCCGCCTCTGCCTGTTAACTGGGCCCGTGAACGGCAGAGGTCAGAGGGCATGAGGTGGCTAAGTGCAGGGTGTCCACACTACCTAACGTGCTTCTGCAGCCTCTGAGTCTGGGCCTGCAGCAGATCCACCTGGGATTCCAGCTCCAACTTGTGGGTCCGAAGCTCACCGAGAATTCTTCGGAGCTGCTGGTTTGACTCCAACAGGTGGGTGTGCTCCTCCTTTGCCTCTTCCAGTTGACGATGGGTGGCGGTGACTTCCTAGGGCAGAAGAAAAGACAGAAGCACCTAGAGAAACAGTGGGGAGAAGGCAGAGAGCAGGCAGCACTGGACAACAGGGACCCTGAAGCGCAGGGGCGAGAGCGGGACTGACGCACCGAGGTCACCACGCCTTCGGTCAGAGGTTGTGCAGGCTCCCACCGTCCCCCCACAGCCCCGCTGCCCGACGCTCCTGGCTGTGGAATCACCCCAAAGCTCTAGAGAGGTCCCGTGAACAAAGGGTGGAGTGCTGCAGGGAGGAGAAAGGCAGGAAAGGGGGTGCAGAGTGACAAAGGAGAGAAGCCAGACAAACCTTGCTCTCCAGCTCAACCTGCTTCTTCACATCAAGGAGCTGCTGCTTCTCCTTCCGGACAGTCTCCTCCTGAGGAGGGGGAGGGAAAAAACGGGGCCTCTTGGCCAACTCCAGGCCCCAGGTTAAAGGGCAGCAAGGCCCGCCCTCTCTTGGGGAAGCTACGACTCCACGGTAAAGGGCACCTGGAGATCCTGTCCTCCACGCCCACACCCTCACCTGGAGGTCCAGCTCAGCCACTCTGGCCTTAACATCTTTGGCTCTGGTTTCAAGTTCTGCCTCCAAATCTCGAAGTTTCCTTTCCTGCAGAGAAGCAAAGATGGAGAAAATCATGTAAGTGTAGAAATGGTGCAAGGCATTAGCTGAGGGGCAGGAGAGGTCCCGACCTGCCATCCATGGCGTAACGACCCGACGGCTCGGGCTGCATCGTCAGCCCTGAGGCCTCCCAGGAAAGCACCACACCTTCTTTATTTCTGGCAGGGGCAAGCAGAAGCAAAAGTGCCAGCCCCACAGCCCCAGAGAGGCAGATCTCTTCTAAATCTGGGGACATTCCCTGGCACACAAAACAAAGGAGCAGAGATGCCCCAGCTCGGGGATAGACCGTGAGAGGCCCCCGCTCCTGAAGCTGTCGGGCTCCGTCCTGCTCCCCCACCGCCCCAGCACCTCTCCACTCTGCATGGAGGTGCGCCCCAAGCGACTGCCCAGAGTCCCCACCTGCTCCCACTGCTGATGCCGCAAGTGCTCCAGCCGCCTCTCTTGCTCCTGCTTCACGGTGTCCAGTTCTCGCTCATGAGCCCTTCGCAGGCGCTCCAGCTCTCCGGTCAGGTGCCCCAGGAGTTCAGCCCGCTGCTTCCTCTCCTGCACAGAGGGTGGGGCTGCCCATGGGAAACGGCAGGCGTCCTCACACCCCTAAAGTCACAGCCTCCCACTCCTGCCACCTGGAGTCAGTAAGATCAAGGACTCCATCTGTCTCCTGAGGCCAGGCCTTAGAAAAGAGCATCGAGGATAGCATGGTCCTGCCCTCCAAGGGCCTGCACCCTGCTTGGCCACTGAAGCAGAGGCTGGTCAGATGTTGAGAGGAACACCACATACAGGTTCCCTTCCTCAAGAGGCCATTGGTAAATTATCACTATTCTTCAGCAAGGTCAGAATTGGTTTGGGAAAGGCGTCAACTACATTTCATCACAAAGGGGCCTGCTATTTCTGCCCTGGGAAGGACTGTACAAAGAGTCTGGGATACTGGTTCCAGTCCCTGGAGCAGCAGCCTCCAAGTCCCAGGCACACACACATCTGTGAGCTAAAGTCAGCCACCCCGCCACTGTTCACCCCAATGGAAGCAAGCCAGGCCAGAGCAGGGCCACTTGGATAGTTTAACTCCCCCTACCCCACCAAGGCCAAGGGCCGAAGATGGGCAGATAATATGTCCACGTCGGTTGGCTCTGGCCAGTCTATTTCTTGGTACCCCAGAATTTCCATGAGCCCTGGTGGCACGTGGTTAGGGAGGCTAAAGCTGAAGGCTTTGAAATCAGACATCTAGGCTTGAGCCTTGCTTCCTCTGCTCCTAAGCCAGGGGGGACCCAGGTCTCGGTCTCCTCATTCTTAAAATGGAGATGATGACAGTATGTATCTCCTAAGGGTGTTGTTAGGGCTAAATCAGTTAACGTACACAAAGAGCTTGGAACCGTGCCTGGCAGGTAGTACAAGCTCAATGTCAGCTCGTGTTACCGTGAGAGGAAGCACAGTCGGCCTGATGCAGAGCAAGTACTCCTCATCTGATGGTGCAGTAAACCGGCAAAAAACGACTCCCCCACTGCAGGGGGCCAGGGAAGAAAGCCTCCCACAAACCAGGACCCAGTTTTTCCTCTTCCTCTGCCCTCAAGCCAGCTGGGAGGGGCCCAGGGTGTGTGTGACATGGGCACATGCACGCAGGGGGTTGTGGCCAAGTCACCTCGGCTTCATACTGCTCTCTGGCCTCAGCCAGCACTTGCTGGTGCTCCTCCTTCATCTTGTCCATCTTCCGCTCGTGCTCCCTTTCCACCTCCTGGCGCTTCTCTCTCAGGAGAGCACTGAGCTGCGGGGCAGGCATACAACGTGCAGAACTAGAGCACCTGAAGGTCTCATACACACACCTCCCCAACCCCCCCCCCACACACACACGACACACACGTCACAGGCACATGACACATGACATACACATGGCGATACCCCGGCACCACCTCCCCACATGCAAGGGCATGGGGGTGGAGAAGCATCTGGGCTCGAGGAAACCAAGACATAAGAAGGGAACCAGAAGCTCTAAACCCCAGCGGAGCCATCCAAAGCAAAGAGGAGGACCCTTTGGGCCAGGATGGCTCGGCCAACCGTCAGAGCCTCCCCAACAGGCACACGTAAAGTCAAAGAGGCAGACCAGCATTTTACCTCTTGCTCATACTCTAGTACTTGGTGAACTCTGTGCTGCGCTCTCTGCTCCGTCCTCCCCAGGCTCTCTTGCAGTTGGGCCTCCTCTTTCTGCTGAGCTTCCTTTATCTCCTTCTGGAGCCTGGAGATGACCTGAGCAGGCCCCAGCACAGAGGGGTCTGACTCTCCCAGAGCAGTAGAGGGGCTCAGGGGAACTCACCTCCCAGGGACCCAGTGCCCTTCCCCCTGAGGCTGTGGTGAGACAGAGGCTGCCTCCCTCATGGCAGGGATGGGACTAGCAGTGAAGGGGCCTTGAGGATGCAGCACAAGGACTGCCATGCCCAGGCTCTGCCTTGCAGGCCCAGCCACCAGCACCTACCTGTCTATGCTTGGCCTTCAGGGAGGAAGAGAGCTGCTCCAGCTCAGCTCTGTGCTCCCTCTCCAGTGCTGCCACTACCTGGGGAGCAACAAAGGGTCTGTGAGGGATGCAGTGCAGGGAAGGCTGGCTGGGCACTGACCCTAGGACGGAAGAGCCAGGACAACTGTCCTCGATGCTCCTCACACTAAAGGGCCAAGGGGAACCACAGGCACATCTTTGTTCCTCCAGTATAACTCAGTCCCTAAAGTCTGCAACTTGCAGATGAACAGGAACATGAAGGACAGAGTGGAGGGGCCTTTAGGTAAGCCTCAGGTCACTGCTTCCATGCCCAGCCTCTGGGCTAGGCCACGGTCACTTGGGTGACGCTCATGTCTATGACCGAGACCCAAGGCAGGGAGGGCTGGAGGCTTTAGCACAGTCCACCCGAGCACTAGCAGTACAGGGTTCTCCCACCCCGTTAGTGTTTCTCCTTGTCTGAGAGCTGAAGCTCCTCCCTTAACCAAAAGAAAACAGAAGCTCCCTGTGGCCTGATGGCGACTGACGTCAGCCTCTTACCTGCAGACAGACCCTCAGATCAGAGGGACAGGGAATAAGGACAAAGGAGGAAAAAAAGTCCTCTAAGAGCGCTAACCTCTCATGCCAAGGCAGGAGAGAAAAGGAGAGAGATGAAAGGCCATCACAGTTGTCCCTCAGAGACGAGAACAGGGACCACACACTCTTGTCTCGGGGCCTCTGGTCTGGTTTAGGTCCTTTCGGTAACGCAATCTTCCAAGGCCCACAGGCCATCTCCCCTCAAACTTTTTCACTGCTATTAACAACACCTGGCTGCTACTGGCCCAGTCGGCCCCCGATGGAGCCTCTGGACACCTCCAGTACCTTTGGCTCCGCCACGGGGTCCAGGGCTAGCACCTGCCCCGAGACAAGTTGGATCCATGTGGAGCAACAGGCCCACCGTCTCTGCGTCCATCTGTGCAACTCCCACTCTCTGCCCGACTCCCCAGCCTGCATGCCCAAGGCTGGCTCTCCCTTCACACTCAGTCCCTCCATAGGCAGCCCAAGGCACATCCAGGAGGAAGGTCCCAACTCCACTTGCTCACTTCCTTCCTCTCTCCTTCTAGCCGCTCCCTCAGCTGCTGCAGAGCCTCCTCTTTCTCAGCATTCAGGGCAGCCTGCTCTCTCTTCCCCAAAGCCTCCATCTCTTCCTTGAGCTGCTCCAGCATTTGCTTATTTCTCTGTTCCAAGCTGGCCCTTTCGCTCTTCTGTAGAGACTCCAACTCCTCTCTCAGCCTCTGCAGCGAAGCCTCTTGCTCAGCCCTGGACAAAGAGAAGGGAATGGAGACAGGCCTGGGCACCCAGGGGGTGCCCCCATGGGGCTGGTCAGCTCGCAGCAGGCATTCACCTGATCTGGTCCGCCTCTGCTTCTGCACGGCACTGGACCTGGGCCCGGAGCTGGGACAGCCTCTGGCTTTCCTCCTCTCTCAACCGAGTCCCGTCTTCTTCAGTGGCTTTCTGTAGCTGCCCCTTTAGGAAACTGGGAAAGAAAGGCAAGGCAAGTTTGTGGAAGGTCCACAGGTCTTTCCTCCTCCAGTCATAATCCCTGGCTCTTGGCCTCAAAGGCCTGTAGGCTTCCTGTAAAGCCTCTAAAATCTTAACGGTGAGCCTAACTGCAACTTCTGAGTCCTGCCGCCTCCCTGTGACACTCCCCAAGGTAAGGAGGCCATGAACGCCACCTGCCTTTTACTTCAGGAAGCAGATCACAGGCTGCCTGGTCCCAGAACAGCATTTCTTCCAAAGGCACCCCTCTGCCTCCAAGTTCACCTTGGCATGGCAATCACTCAAGGACAGACACAGGCTGACTTCAGCCTGACTCTGGCTCCATATCCTTTCACTCTCTACCCCACAGATTCTGTTCTAGGCACATCAGAGGAGCCACCACCTCCAAATTCCACCACACTCTTCCTTGCCTCCTAGCCTTTGTTCATGCTAGTTCCTCTGCCTAGTGTCCCCTTTCCTACCTGACAACCCGTATTCATTGTTCAATGCCCAGCTCCATCCTCTCAGAGAAGTCTGACTCCCTCCAAGTTCATCAATGTATTCCCACGCCAGAATGCACCACACACTATACTGCATCATAATTAATCATTTGTAAATCTGCTTTCCTTTCAAGTCTGGGAGCTTCTCCAGGGAAGGAATCTTGTCTTAAAATGTGTTATATCCCATGTACTGACCACAGTAACTAACATGAAGTAGGTGATTAATAAATGTCTGTTGAATGTGAACAGTATCACCAGCCCCAAATATAAGCAAGCTTTGGTTATCTGTGAGGACACCCTTTTCTACAGACCAGCGACGGCGACCATTTCGCCCCACGTGGACATACTCTGCTCACCGAACCACGGCCCCTCGCACAGCCCCACCTGGCCAGGGCTGCATGCTGAGCCACTCCAAGCGCTCAAGCCTAAGAGCAGCATGACTCAGAAGACACTTTCTCTGAGAGGCTTCTGTAACGAATTCCAAAGCCACGGAAGATTAAGGATCATTTCCTATGTCAACTCACTGATTCCACTGCTCTCTTCCATTATGGCAGAAAATTTGAGTTCAGTAAAAATCCTTCCTTCCAGATTCCCCAGAAACCTTTTCTCGGTCCTTTGGCTAAATTTTATGCACAGCACCACAGACTGAATGTTAGAGCTGGAAGGGTCTTCTGAGATGAAGGCTTTCACTTTACAACTCTCTTCATCTTACAACTAAAGAAACTAAGGGTCAACCCCTTAGTGAATAGACACTTCTCCAAAAAGGACACATGAATACCAATAGACAGGTGAAAAGATGCTCAATATCAGTGATCATTAGAGAAATGTAGATTAAAACCCCAATAAGATAGCATCTCACACCTGTCAGAATGGCTACTATAAATAAATCAACAAACAAGTGTTGGCAAGGTTGTGGAGAAAAGGGAACCCTTAGGCACTGTTGGTGGGAATGCAGACTGCTGCAGCCACTGTGGAAAGTTGTATGGAGTTACCTAAAAAAAATTAAAGATGAAACTGCCTTATGACCCAGTGATTCCACTTCTGGGAATATATCCATAGGAACCCAAAACACTAACTCAAAAGAACCTATGCACCCCAATGTTCATAGCAGTGTTATTTACAACAGCGAAATTCTGGAAGCAACCCAAGTGCCCATCAGTAAATGAATGGATCAAAAAACTATGGCACATTTACACAATGGAATTCTATGCAGCAGAAAGAAAGAAGGAGCTCTTACCATTTGCAACAGCATGGATGGAACTGGAGAGCATTATGCTAAGCGAAATAAGCCAGTCAGAGAAAGACAAATACCATATGATCTCACTCATATGTGGAATCTAATGAACAAAATAAACTAACAACCAATTAAGAAACAGACTCATAGACAGAGAGCAGGCTGACAGCTGTCAGAGGGGAGTGGAGGTTGCAGGTGAAAAAAGTGAGGATACTAAGAAAAAAAATAACCTCATAGACACAAACAACAGTGTGGTGACTACCAGAGGGGAAGGGGGTATTGGGGGAGGCAGAAGGAAAAAGGGGTATAAATGGTGATGGAAGGAGATTTGACAAGGATGCTGAATCATCCCAATAAATTCAATTGAAAAGAAAAAGAAACTAAGGGTCAGCCTGCCTGCCTTCCTTCCTGACTGCTCATTCAAGAAATGTATGTTACAAAATAGTCAAGGATATAAAGTACAGCATAGGAAATACAGTCAGTCATATTATAATAACTATGTATGGTGCCCAGCTGGTGCTAGAAATATCAGGAGAAACACTTTGTAAAATATATGATTGTCTAACCACTATGCTATACACCCGAAACTAATACAAAATAATATTGAATGTAAACTGTAACTTACATTTTTTTTAATTAAAAATAAAAAGAAATATTTGCTAGAAGGTCAGTGTGGCTTCCAGAAATTTCTACCAAGTGGAAGTTTCCCAGCACAGAGAGGCACTGCCTCTCAGGAAGGCTCATGTGTAAACAGAAACAGGGTTCTCATTAAGAACTCTTTTGAAGAGACCCAGGCAAGGCCCTGCCCACAGAGTCTTAGTCAAGACTATTGAAACTATATTGATTTCAAATGAAAATAAAAACAAGAGCTACCATTTACTGAGGGGTTTCTGTGCTATAGGCCCAGACTCAGATACTTGTAGCATGCTAGTCTTCACCACAACCTAAGAGGGTTCTGGACACCCCTCTGGGGGTGGGGGTTCAGGGAGGACAGACAGCACAGTCAGTTGAGCTTTGGGAGAACCAGGAAGAGAGGGGGCGCCTGGTAGGCTGGCAGGGGAACACTGCCAGGATTTTCTCCTAGGCACCACCTCTCAAGGTAAGCTAAGCCACACCCTGTTTGGCTCAATTTTCAGTTGGCTGGAAGGGGATGCTATGGGGAGATCCATTCTGTGGGATGCTCCCTGGCAGCGGGTCTGGGTTGCTGGGGGGAGGTCATTTAAGGATGAACCCTGCCTCAGAGGACCCTGTGTTGGGCTAATGAGAGACATTGTTCCCAGCCCTCCAGATAGTCAAGTATTGGTTTTCTGTTAGCTTCTCTAAACAAAGCATAAATGTTTATACACTCCTTATTATCTATAACATAAAAAAATAAGTCTCTACTTCTTTAGGATGCTCTGTCCAAGAGGCAAGATTTAGATTTCAGCTAAAGTGCCAAGTAAGTGAATTATGTCAACACCTTTTCATAGCACTTTTCCCATCCTGGGACTGTGAAAGAGGCTGCTTATTACCTTCTCAACACCCATTCTACCGTTTTCCTAACAGAATTGTGACTTCTGTTCTATCAGGTAAAGAGGCCCTGCTAAAGGACTACACGGCCCAGGCTCCTCTGCACCCAAGAAAAGCTCACTGGTTCGTGAGCTGTAAGTGGAATTAAATCACCGGGTCAAGTTTCCAGGAAAACTCCCTTAGTGGGACTGCAGGAGCCAGAAGGAACCCCCTTTTTCACTCTGCCTCTGTTCTCCCTGCCCGGAGCACAGACACAATGGCTAGAGATCCAGCAGCCACACCGGACTGTGAAGAGACCCTGTCTGAGAGTGAAACCCAGCACTAAACGGTAGAGATTAAGAAGGCAGGGACCTGGTGACTCTGCGAGCCACTATGCCAAGCCAAGACCGCCTGTTCTCACAGAAATAAACCTGTACTTGTTTACACGTATACGCACACAGTCACAGTCACACAGGACCAGGCCAGGCTGAAGTGTTTTCTTTGTCTAGGGCCTCCCAGCCAGTGACTAGAAGAGCAGAAACCCAAAGAGAAACTTCTGCATCCTGGGCAAGAGCAGCTCACACTGTATCGCATGGCTCCACCAGTCTCACTGGGTCCCAGCAGGGCCCAACTCCCAAGAACGGTGACACACAGTAGTTAAGAAAACAGGCTTCGGAGACGAGACTCCTGGGTTAAGCCAGCTTTGCTGCTTCTCAGCTTCCATACCTTGGGCAAGTTGACTTAGCCTTTTGGTGCCTCAATTTCTTCATCTGTATTATACAGATTCTATGAAATGGGGTTCGTAACAACACCTCATAAAAGCTGTTCAGAAGACTAAACAAACTAATAGATATAAAGCACATGGATGCCCTGGCTGGTGTGACTCAATGGATTAAGCATGGGCCGTGAACCAAACGGTTGCTGGTTCAATTCCTGGTCCGGGCACATGCCTGGGTCACAGGCCACATCCCCAGTTGGGGGCATGCAAGAGGCAACCAGTCGATGTTTCTCTCAAGCATCAATGTTTCGCTCCCTCTCTTTCTCCCTCCCTCCCTTCTCTCTAAAAAATAAATAAATATGAAAAAAAAGCACATGGAACAGTGTAATCTCTCAAAAAATGTTAGCTGTTCCTATTATAATGATGCCGCCCAACTTCCCACAGGCCACCGTGGCATCCCACTGGTCTCCAGAGCGGGAGCAGTGTGCCCCTTGCTCCACATGTCACTGCCAGGCCCCGGGCAGCTTATCTAAGGGGAGTGGCAGGACCTATGAGACTTCTCTTTCTGTTGGGGAAGCGGGAAGATCTCCTCTTCCTCCTCCTGCCACAGCTTCTCCCGCAGCTGCTGCAGCTTCTCTTGCTTCAGGTCCAGCAGTTGCCTCTGATCTTGCTCAAGTTCTTGGGCCACTGCCTCCTCCATGGCTTTCACGGTGGCCTCTGAGAGCTGCTCTGGGGGAGCCACAAACTCTGGAGATCGCCTGCCAAGGGTGGGGTGGGGAACAGCATTTCACAAGTTTTAATATCCACCCACCTTTTGGCATCAAGGTTTACAGAGCTACAGTTCATCGCATACCCTAATGGAGGGCCCATGATCAAGAATCACATGTGCAAATTAGGTCACCCAAGGGCAGGTGGTAAGGCTTCCCCTCTCAGAGATACAGGCAGCATCTGTTCTTCAAGACAAGCCCCACTGTGGCTGTCCAAGGCCCCAAGAGCCTCAGGAGAAGGGCAGCCCTTCTCCTGATTGTGACCCAAGGTAAAGATGCAGCTGAAGAGCTGGCAGCAGCAGGAAGAAATTAACGCTCCATCCCTAACAGATTCTTCCCCAGAATGGCTCAAGGCCCTGTTCTGTCTCCCCACCAGGGCTCTGCCTGCTGCCTGAGGCTCATGTGAGCGGTTTGGGAAGTCTCCAGAGGCTGCTCTTTGCCTTCCAAACCGAACAGAGGCCAATGCATACGAGCCTGCGGTAGAAGCAGGAGCATCTCTCCTAGACCTGAGACCTACACTAGTCCATGAAGGTGAAGGAGGGGAAACCCCCACCCCACACTGCCAAGGGACAGAGGCAGGACACTATTCCCGAAGCCGAAGAGAGTAACAGGAGCACAGCAGGAATGCCATGCTCTGTATCTCCCCAGTGATGCAACACTTTCATCTACTTAAGTTCAGTATTTACAAATGGGTAAAAGAAATTCAGGGCTGACCTGGATGCACAAGGTGGGTAGTGAAATAAGGATTAATGTAACAAGGTTGTTTGTTGCTTGTGCACTGGTTCTTGAAAGAAATACCCAAAGAAAAACCCCAGGGACATTTAGAACAATGAAAGCATAAACAGGATAAAGTATGTCACCTCCCTAAGTGGCTTTCCTAAAGGCCAGTATGTGTTTGCATTCCCAGGTCCTAGATCTTACACTGGAAATTGATCTTGCCACACAGCCACCAGCGTTCTCCCACAGTGCTCAGGCTGCACAGGCCCAGCCTGCTGGCCCAGTCAACCTCAGCAGCATGTGGCCATAGTCCAAACCAAGGAGCACTAGCGCAAAAGTGGCACGGGGAGCTTGTCCCCATCAGAGGTCGCAGAACGCCCTTCTCCCTCCAGCTCTAGCAGTGCAGCAGATGGAAACCCGCATGCAGGGTCAGATTGGAACAGCAGAAGAAAATAAGGCCTTTGGAATAATTCCAGTTCAGCCTCTTGAGACCACAGAGAGAAGGAAGACATAAAAGGCCAATGACATCTCTGAAATACCACGAAAATCTTTCCTTCTGCTGTTCCTAAAATTATAACTCAGACCAGAAGCAGTCTTGAGCTATGCTTTCAATTCTCTTCTGCTTCCAGCTCCATCTCCCACCTGCATCCAATTCCCGGCTCCCTCTTGGTCTCCCGACACAGCCCAATGGATGCAGATTTAAAAAATGCGGATGCCACCTCCTCTGAGAATCCTGCCTTGGAAAGAGCCTCCCCCCACAGCTCTCTGCCTCATCAACCCTCCAAGTCATTTCCAACTTGGCTGAAAACATCTTTTTTCCCTGAGATGGTTCCGTTCCATGTGTCTCTCCCCTGTGGGCTGTTTAGCTCTGTGGAGCCCTGGGGACAGATGCTGCAGAAAGATACGGTGTCAGACAGCATGGCAGCTTGCGCCCAGGCTACATGCACCGGTAAGCTGGCGCACCCCAGGCACATGGGCACACGGGCCCATTTTTTTGTGTGCCTCTTCTCCATGTCCTGTTTTAAAGATCTAATATCCTAAGTTCTCAGCTTATACTGCCTGTGGGCATCAACATTGAGGCCACAAGAAAAAGACCTGTGAACCACTGGAAGTTGAAGACTCCAAAGGAAGAGGCAGGTCTGATTTCTAGGCCTCTCCTCGATGTCAACAACAATGATACCCAGCTTCTACCAGTTAGTGGTCAAGAGGAGACTCTGTAGGAACATAATCATTTCAGGCTAGCTACCAAGTAGCTCTGAGACACGTGAAGAAAAGCAGGAAGGGAAGGTGATCAGGGAGGAAGAAGAGGGAAGAAGACCCAGCACCCAGACATTCTGGGATGGCTGCACACCACTGAAACCAGGACGCACTCCAAGACATCTTGCACCCTCTCCCATTCAACCCAGTGATTTGAATTCATCCACCCTCCTCTACAAACACCCTGTGAAAGATGTGGGCATCATGAAGGGGAGACTATCCCTGTTTCCCAGACCCAGGCCTCCTGGCCGTAAGGCGTGCATGGTGGCGGCAGCTCGCTAGTCCTGCCCATGCTCCCTGGCCTGCCCTTTGCCCCTAACTCCTTCTGACTCAGCTTGACAACACCTATGAAAGTGACAGACTCACATTTTCTTATTTCCCATATTTTATGATGTTTTGACGCTCTTAAAAAGCTTGCCGGTCAAAGAGAAACTGCCCCTCCCAGGGCTCACCAATTCTCACAGATTGCAAGGGCAGCATGGATGTCACATGCAAACCAGCCTGAGTCTGCACCCCAACCATATCCTCACCTAACTCACACTGAGCCCAGGGCCCACAGCAGGCAACTAGAGACCATCCCCGTAACCCAAAACCCACAAAATCATTCAAGCCATCCAACCCCACAGTTAAGGTGCTTACCCTGCCTCAACCACTCCTTCCCATGAAAACCCTAATCCAGGTTCTGCACCATGTTCTCCCTTCTCGCCTCTTCTGCCTCCTGAGCAGCGCTGGTCCTTCCCCACGTGACCCTGTGTGGGGTGGCAGGCTGTCTTCTCTCTGGAAATGTTAGCAATAAATTCTTTCAGTGGCATTGACTTTTCCATAAATTAAAATCCCAGAGATACAAATAAGACACATAGCTACTCCCCACAAAACCCAGAAAATCAACCCACTCCAACTGCAAAAATTAATGACAAGGAAGTTATGGGTCCTGAAAAGACTCAGGAAAGGAACAGCAGACATTTCCTCCGGGTACTGTGCAAACTGGCCCAGGAAAATGTCCCTGAAGATGCCAGCAGGGGAGAAACACAAAGCTGCCTTGGCTTCTCTCACTGCCCAGCTTCACTCCCAGAGGCCTTGAGTAGACCCCCTCTGGTCCTTTGAGCCCCTCGCTTCCTTCCACATAAAAGCACCCTGACTGTCCACAGTCACCAAGGAGACTCAGGGTCAGAGCTATCACTGTAGGATACGTCACCACCTGAAAAACAGGGCTACCCCTCGCCAACCCTCCCGCAGCCCATGGTGATAACATGTGATCGTGAGTTCATGTGCCTTGTCAGCTCTCGGCGACAGTTTCTGTAGCAATCAGTGGGTGAACGCGTCTGTGCTCAACAGTCAGCCCGAATCCTGAGGACTCTCAATTCTTTTGTACTACTTCGTTGACAGAAAGGAAAATTGGCATAGCCCTAGCACCTGTCTCTCTCCTTGTAGAGAAAAGGCACAGTGGCTACACGCTAAATGTCAGAATCTACAGCTCCACTGACTAGAGTCCAAATCCTACTTCTGCAGCTGACTAGCATGTGACCTTGGGCAGATCCCTTCACCTTTCTGAGCCTCAGCTTCCTCACCTGTCAGCGTGGTGCGATAGGGGAAAGTGAAAACAGGCAAAGCTAAGTGATTTCTAAGTGTTGGAAGTGCTTCATGCAACCTCATAGGTGAACTGCAAACCCAGGCACAGGCGGTACGTGCTGCATACCATCTAATTCCACGTATACAAAGTTGGGAAGCTGGAAAGAGAGTCTACAGGACAAACACCAGAACAGTGGTGCCCTGGGGCGGGTGGCATAAGAGGAAAGGGGCATGAGGAAGCTCTCGGGGGACAGGAACATTCCCCGTCTGACCTACATGGTGGTTACATGGTGTGTACACGTGTAAGCATTCACCAACCTGTACAAGTAAGACTTGGGTACTTTCAGGTATAAAAATATTTCAATAAAACTTTTTTGGGTTTTCCTTTGAGCGGGCATTTTTTCCCCCAATTACAATTGACATATAACTTTTTTTCAAGAAAGAGAAAAACAGTGCTTGGTAGAGGGGAGAACACGATTTACCGGTTTCAGCTAATGACTCAGGAGGCACTCCCTCACTTCCAGCCCTGTACCCCAGGTCCTGACAAGGGGAGCCTTGGGACTAGTGACAGCTACTCACAGCATCAAGGGTACACCCCCTGCTCCCCCACTCCGCCCACTCAGCTGGGCCCAGAGTATCCTGTCCCCAGCATCCAAGGGCGGATGGGAACTAAAGCCACCCACATGCGATGGAGGACAGAGACAGACACATTAGAACTGGCCCTTACACCTCAGGAGAGACTGGCGGGGTAAGGCTGACTGCCACCTTCTCCTTGGGCTCCTTGGCCTGGGAGCACTGCTCCTTGCCCCTCCTGTAGGCAGCAGGTGGGCCTGGGATCTCCTCCCTTGATAGCAGTAAGGAAGTAAATGTCTTAAAGCCAGTAAAGTGCAAGAGGCTCCCGTCGAATCCCATTCGGGGTCAAAGAGCTGTGACAGGAACAAGAAAGGGAGGCCCAACAGTTTCCCTCCCTCAGGTCTTACACTTCACTCTGCTCTCCCTGCCTTCTCCTGCGTGTTCAGAATAAAGAACAGACACGCGCAGCCCATGTGTAGGACCAAATGGTTATGGGACCCAAGGAGAAGTTCTGGACACAGCAGGTGTTCAAGAGATGCTGATGGCTGAACACTGATGCTGCTCAACTCCTCCCAGTGACTCATTCCAACTGCGTGAGCTCTGAAACCAGCTTCCTTCTCCCGCCAGAACAGAACTAGCAAATATGCACCAGGATCTGAACCAGGCAAGGGCACAGAGGTCCTCTCCACTCACTGGCCGCAGGAAAGCCTAGGGCTAGGCAGCTCCCTCTAGCACACAACAGGGCTCCACAGGGGTTTGCTGAATGACTAGAGGCTGGATGACTACTGGGTGAGAAGGAGCTGGTGTACAGACACTAGGAAAAATGGCCCCAGTGCAGGACCAGCACAGCTCGGTAACAGAATCTCTGTTCCAGCCCCTGGAAGGGAGGTAGTCAGGTGAGAGGACACGCTTACCACCTCATCCAAGATATCCTAAGCTGCCCTAATCAGACTACATAACCCAATTTAGCTGTGGAATAAAAATTCAGAAAAGGCCAATTTCCTCACTCTCCAGCTCATGTGGGACACTCAGCAGAAACCTGAGACCTGTTACTGCTGCCTCAGCTGCACACCTGCCCCCACTCTCCCCACTTCTCCAGGCCTCCCCACCCCTACTGACCCTCCGCGCCCCCAGAACACATGACTACACACAGGACAGGGCCACTGCCATTCACTTACCTTTGCAGGGAATCAGGCGGGACGGAGCTGCCTGCAGGGACCTCCCCAAGCTCCTCTGCCCCATTCCACTCAGGCTGCCCGTCAGGGGCCTGCAGAGGCCCCTTTTCAGTGGCCTGGCTGTGAAGGGGACTCTTGAGTCGCTCCCCACGCAGAAGTAAAGGAGACAACCTGATCAGAGCAGCCAGAGCAGCAGAGTCAGGCCCCCTCCATTTAGAGAGCAGGAAGAGAACTGGAGAGTGCAGCACATGAACCTAGGTCCATTCCTGCTTCCAGGCTGGGCCCCAGTCCTGGCGAGGCAGGGAGGGCAAAGCAGCTGAAAGAGCAGGAAGGAGAGACCCCCCCACCGAGTACTTCCTTCCCCTGGACCAGACTCAGCCTTCCCAGGCCCCAGTGCTGTATACGCTTGTTCCAGGAGTGAGAGCTGGACACACTCTCAGTGTGTCCATTCCCAGAGTTCACCATCACTGGAGCCGGGGGGGATGGAAGAACCAAGCAGAAGTTAGGGAGAAAAAGGAAAGTCTGATTCAAGTGGTCAGACTACAGAAAATGCATGAAGATGTAGCCTTAAGGAATAACTCTGATCACCTTTCAAGGTCCAAAAAGTAAAATGACTACCTCCCTTCCCCTTCCAGGCGGGCAGCCCTTCTCACATAGCTGGAAGCCCCCCTCCCAAACACACACAACCGCACACGGAGTTGGTCACAGCCACTCGGGACGTGGCAGGGCCCTGGTCAGAGCGCCTGCATCGCAGAAGCAGCCCTGCAGCGCGACTCCTCCAGACCTCTCGCAGGCTGCTCCGGTGGGGCCCATGACCAGACACACAGTTTCACCCAAGCGGTGACAAGGACAGAGCCCTGGCCCACAGTAGTGCTACGCGCACAAAGTCCCACTAATGGCGCCCAGTAGCTCTGCCATTCCTGCCTGGGTGCAGAATCAGGAGGTCTGAGTGTGCGCACACGCACACGCTCGCACAGACTGTAAGAAGCATCCGCTTCTGCCTTCAGGCAGGAGCATACTGAGCCACGCTGACCGAAGCCAGGAATTCTGCCCCAGTGCAGGCATCCCCGGGCCCCTGAGGGTGGCCTCCCAAACACTGTACCTCTCCGAGCCCTTGGAATGCTCGCTCCGTAGCTCATCTTCGCTGGACTGGCTGCTATCCTTGTCTTCTCTACCCAAACTCTGGGCCTGCAAGCGGCAAAAGTGGAACGTGAATATTGGAGGAGTCTGTATTTGGGCTTCTCAGTCCTTCACCTGACTCTCAGGCCTAGGAGGAAGCACTGGAAGGTGGCTCTTCAGTGGATGAGGGCCACTCAGGATACAGAAGCAGTGGCCTGTCAACTGTACAAAAAGCCTCCTGGGGCTCTGGCTAAGCCCCAGGCACACAGCTGCTCCCAGGGCTGGCCTTGCTGACTTAGGGGGTGTAGGTCAGACACCGCAGCCACTGCACGCTGAAGCAGAAGACAGAGGCTAAAGGAAAGCACACAAGAAAAAGCAAATTCTGCCCCCTGCAGTTGGAAGCCTTCACTGCCGGTTACAAAGAGAAAGAGATATCCATGGACACCCCACAACCAGAGAGGCCCCAGACCTCAGTGCAAATGATGTACGAAGATGCTGAAGAGAAGTGGGCTGCACTGGGAGCAGCAGACAAGTACACTGAAGAGGAAGGATCCTGGGGAGATGGAGAACCGGTGAAATAAGGTAGTGCTTGCTCCAAACAAAGGGGCACCATTTGAGAACCTGAGAAAGACAGGGTGCCCCTCTGCTCCATTCTGAGCCCCCTTAACCTCCCAGCTCCCATCAGTGGACATCGATGCCTCCTCCCTGTCAAAGATTACACCATCCATCCAAAAACAAAACCAACAACAAATCTCATTTTATTTTATTGATTATGCTATTCCAATTGTCCCATTTCCCCCCCTTCATGCCCCTGCACCCTGCACCCCACTCCCACCCACATTCCCCCCCTTTAGTTCATGTCCATGTGTCATAAGTTCTTTAGCTTCTACATTTCCCACACAATTCTTGCCATCCCCCTGTCTATTTTCTACCCACCGTCTGTGCTACTTGTTCTCTGTACCTTTTCCCCCTCTCTCCTCCTCCCACTCCCCTGTTGCTAACCCTCCATGTGATCTCCGTTTCTGTGGTTCTGTTCCTGTTCAATTGTTTGCTTATTTGCTTTTGTTTTAGGTGTGGTTGTTAATAACTGTGAGTTTACTGTCTTTTGACTGTTCATATTTTTAATCTTCTTTTTCTTAGATAAGTCCCTTTAACATTTCACATAATAAGGGCTTGGTGATGATGAACTCCTTTAACTTGACCTTATCTGAGAAGCACTTTATCTTCCCTTCCATTCTAAATGAAAGCTTTGCTGGATAGAGCAATCTTGGATGTAAGTCCTTGACTTTCACGACTTGGAATACTTCTTTCCAGTCCCTTTTTGCCTGTAAGGTCTCTTTTGAGAAATCAGCTGACAGTCTGATGGGAACTCCTTTGTAGGTGACTGTGCCCTTATCTCTTGCTGCTTCTAGAATTCTCTCCTTCATTTTAATCTTCGGTGATGTAATTATGATGTGCCTTGGTGTGTTCCTCCTTGGGTCCAACTTCTTTGGGACTCTCTGAGCTTCCTGGACTTCCTGGAAGTCTATTTCTTTTGCCAGATTGGGGAAGTTCTCCTTTATTATTTGTTCAAATGAGTTTTCCACTTGTTGCTCTACCTCTTCCCCTTCTGGTACCCCTATAATTCGGATGTTGGAACATTTAAAGATATCCTGGAGGTTCCTAAGCCTCTCCTCAATTTTTTGAATTGTTGTTTCTTCATTCTTTTCTGTTTGGTTGTTTGTTTCTTCCTTCTGATCCACTCCATTGATCTGAGTCCCAGTTTCCTTCCCATTACTCTTGGTTCCCTATACATTTTCCTTCATTCCACTTAGTTTAGCCTTCATTTGTTCATCTAATTTGCAACCAAAATCCACCAATTCTGTGAGCATCCTGATCACCAGTGCTTTGGCTACCTCTTGGTCACTTAGATGTATTGGCTCTGGACCTTTGATCTGTTCATCCCTTTGGGCTATTTCCTTTCTCTTTTTTTTGGTCTGGTCATGGCTGTTACATAGTGAGGGGTGGAGCCTTAGGTGTTGCCCAGGGCAGGGCAACCCAGTTGCTGGGTTGTGACTCTGTATGTGGGGGTGGGGTCTGAGAGGGAACAATGGCACCTGCTCTGCTCTCTCTCGGATTCCAGTCCCTTCTGCCACCTCCCACAAGCAAACCGGGCCCTTCTGGTGCTGGTTCCCAGGTGGGTGGGCCTGTGCCCATTCTAGGACCCTGTGGGTCTCTCCAACGAACTCTCCTGTGAGACTGGGAGTCTCTCCAGGCACCTCAACCCCCACGTGTTTTCAATCGGTGTTTTGAGGCTTTATTTCCCTGAGCTGGGGCCCTGGGTTGCATGGTCTGTCTCGCTCCCCACTTTTGCCTGTCCACCTGCATGCAAATGTGAGTCCACAGTCAGCCAGCCACTCTGTGCGCCCACGTCCGCCAGCCACCACTTTCTCCTGCCACTACCCCTCTCTGCCTGCTGCCGACTCCGCCCCTCTGATCAGTCTGGATGAATGGTTGTTGGACTTCTTTACAGTTCAATTTTCTGTCATATCTGGTAGTTTTTTTGTTTCTAAATTTTTGTTGTCCTTAATTTTGATTGTGTGAGAAGGCACAGTGTGTCCACCTATGCCTCCATCTTGGCCGGAAGTCCGCTCCCAAGAAGACTATTCTTAATAAGCTCAAACATTTTCTTCAGGGCTGGGACCACAGGAGTGTGGTGGTGCAGCTGGCTGGCCTCCACCCTCTGTCCCTGAGCCAGCGGGGCTTCCACCAGACTGACACTGGGCCCAAAGAGAAGGCCACAGACCTTAGCTCCCCCCTCATACTTCCCCCTCCCCATGCTGAAGGCAAACAAATGAACAAACAAGCGAGCAGCGAGCAGCGAGCAGCGCTGCCAGTGCCAGTCCCCATCCCAGGACCTGCACTCCGTCTGCCACGCTGACAGGAGCCCCGTCTGTTCCAGGACGCAAGAGTCAACAGGAGTGGTGGGACAGGAGACAACTCGCTCCATCTTCCCCGTGGGGTCCCCTAGCCCTGGGCCCACACTCTCCCACACCTCTCCACTGGCAGCCTGAACCCCCACAGCTGTGGCCAACTCTGCCATCTGGACGGGCGAGGAAGGGCAGGGCCTGAACTAAAAAGCCAGCTCCCCCAAATTATATTAAAAATAGAAACGCCACTTTGAGCACCCCCTGGTGCCCAAAGCAGAAGGGCTCCCCACCAGCACTGCCAGCCCCGATCGCATCAGCCTGGGCAGAGCCCGCAGACAATAGCTGAGGCGCGCAGGCCTCCTCATGCACCAGTTCTTCGCTTCCAGTGTTCGGCTCACAACCTGCCTTCCCTACAAATCACACCACGCTCAGTAAATAGCTCCCTCTCTCATTTCTCAAGGAAAAAACACACAATCTATTCAACAACTAAAAGGAAAGGTAACCATAATAAAAATTTGGAGATTGAGCATTGCGTCAGAAAGAACCAGCTACAGACAGTGTCTGTCTGTTTCCCTTCTTGTTTCATCTTCTATGTGTCTGCCAGAAACCCCTGCTGGAGAAAAGGGGGTACACTGAGAAAGTAGCCAGAAGGAGAGCCCTCAGGTAGACTTTTACTGGCTCACCAGAAGAGGTATCAAAGGAACCAGATAGATATCATCTTCAGAAAGGGGAGACAGCAAGCACCTCCTCAGCCCCTGGCCTAACGCTGCTAAGGACACCACTGTCCCACCCTTACCCCGGCGTCATGCTTTTGTTTTGCATACGACCCCGTCCCCCGTTAGAGAAATCACAGCGCAGTCATAAAGCAGAACGCTCTGCAACCAGCTGGAAGAGTAAGGTAGATCTGAACTCACCCAGAAATGAGGGTCTGTTCTCAAACCTAAAGACCACATTGCCAAGAAGTTTCTGTAGCACAGTCCCAATTTTTGTGGGAAGAAAAAAAGAATAAACAAATAGAAAATAAATATACGCTTACATGTACACAGAAGAATTTCTGGAGAGGCATATGCAAAATGTTAATGCAAACTGTTACTAGTCCCCACCTGTGGGAGCAAAGCTGTAGGAGACTTTGACCATCTGTATTATTTGAAATAATTTTATGGTCATTTTTGTACTTTATTATAAAATTTATCATGTTTATAACTAATCATAATCATTATCTTGACTGGTGATGTTTTGAAAGGTGTACATACATGGTAAAACTTATCAAATGGTACATTTTAAATATCATTTATTATATGTTAATGATACATCTCAATTAAGCTATATATAATTTAAGTGAACAAAAACTCATTGCACTCAGTTCTAAGCCTCTGCACTGGCCTTGGCCTGGGAGAGATCCAGAGAATATAGACCATGGACAGGAGCCCACGGGAAAGACAAGGAGACTGCACCAGTGGTTCCCACTGTCCCACAAAGAGGCTGCTGCTTGGCCCTCCAGCTCCACCTCCCTGCTCAGCCCCGCCAGGCCCTGAAGGCAGAAGGGAACTGGAGACAGAGCCCAACGAAGGGCTCTGCATGCTCAGCCAACCTGAGAACCCAGAAGTGCTCCACACTCCAGTATGCTGGTCGTGAGACACAGCTAAGACTTCCTCTGCCAAAGGTGACTGCTGTAGGGGGTGCCTCGTGAGAACCATGTCCAAGCCAGGGCCTGTAATACCTTATACAATACCAGTGCCATGACTCAAAAAGAGGCTACTAGCCTCATGACGTTTTAGGAAGGGTCTAGAAATCTGTCTGTTTGAAAGCACCCAAGTGTTCTCATACTGGCCAGGTTTTGGAGCCAGAGCAATGGAAATACACCCTGCACAGCCAGCCAACTCAGTAACTTCCCCGCTTACCTACTGCCACAGGTGGCCCACAATTCACCTGCTCTACACCCTTCCGAACTAATCCCACCTGCCCTTGTTTGTGCCTTTGTATCCCTCCAGTGCCACAAATGAGGATGACCAATGTGCAGCAGGGACCTGGTGGCTGGGCAGCGGCCCAGGAAGACTCGCGAGCCAGAGCTGAGAGGATCATGTCAGGCTCAAATGCACCTGGCCGCACAGCTCCACCCTGTCTCCAGCACTCACTTCACGAAGGGCTCCCAGACTTCATTCACATTAAACATCTTGTTTGTGCCACCCAAACCAAATGTTCCCTTAAACTTGCAGAGACTGCGTGCCAGAACCTCTCTTGTCTCACAGAGAGAAAAAAGTTTCACAAACTCAAAAGAGGAGAAAAAATGATCTTAACTTTGGAAATGAAACCACAGCACCCTCCCTGACCAGAGCCCGGGGGCTGGTCCTCGCCATGGCTCGATGATCCCATGAAGGCACACGCACCCTCCCCCGGTCTCTAACCTGCCAGATTCATTCAATGTTCCTGCAAAAGCCCACAGGCAATGATCTCACTCACGGGCAATTCACCCAGCAGTATTAGTAATAACAGCTAAGTTTATTCAATGTTTATATGCTGAAGTTTTACATTCCTTACTCTACTTGCTTCTCATAACATGGCTCCTTAAGAACAGGATCTGTGTCTGAGTCATCCTTGCACCCTACTCTGGGTCAGACATCACCCATGCCCACACAGAGCTTCTATCTGGCATGAAGACAAAGAACCTTAAAACAAAAGAAGCGCTAAGGGGAGCAAAGGGAAGAGGTGATGTCGGAGCACAGCGGACAGGGAGTGAAGGAGGTGCGGTGCCTGGGGGTGGAGAGCACTGGGCACAGCCAGGGCCCAGAGGGTGAGCGGAGGCTAAGGCTACAAGGGTTGAATGGCCCAGGCTGAAATCCATAGTCTACACAGTGCTTTACACGTGGGCAAATGTTCAACCCTCAGTTGCTAAATGAGTGGATAAGCAGACAAATACGATGGAGGGGAAGGGAATGCCTTCATTCACAGCAGCAACGGAGAATGGTAAGCAGCTCCATCACAGGCAAAGTCAGGGCCATGCCTTAATAAATGAGAAGGGAGGAAACTCCCGTAAACATATCCCAGGATAGGCAGGACTCAGCTCTGGGTTATCCTAAAAAGTGAGACCCCAGGGCGGGGTGGAAACAGGGGAGGGAAGTGGGGAGGGCTGGGGTGGTGGGGAGGGGTGGGGGGGGAAGGCAGAAAACTGTACTTGAACAATAATAAAATAAATAAAAACAATAATAAATAAATACATAAAGTAAAAAGGGAGACCCCAGCCCATCACCCAGAGACTCACCTCCCAGCGGGCTCCATCCAGCACTGGGGAAAGCATATCAACACCCAGCAGGTGCTCTGAGGTTCGGCTATGAGAACCAAAGCCCTAGGGACAGTGGAGGTGAGAAGATCAACTCTCCTTCATCACAGTCAGTGTCTACCAGAGCCTCTCCTCCACCACCACCCTTCCAGAAAGGTACATCCTGTATGCCAGGCACTGCACTAAATATTTCAATATCCAATTATTTTATTTTTTTAAGATTTTATTTATTTCTTTTTAGAGAGAGGGGAAGGGAGGGAGAAAGAGAGGGAGAGAAACATTAATTGGCTGCCTCATGCACACCCCCAACTGGGGGCCTGGCCTGCAACCCAGGCATGTGCCGACTGGGAATCGAACCAGCAACCCTTTGGTTCACAGGCCAGTGCTCAATCCACTGAGCCACACCAGCCAGGGCTCACTGTAAAATTCTTATAATTTTTCTGTATGTTTGAATTTTTTCATTATAAAATTATGAAAAAAATAGCTGTTAGACTAATACGCTTATCCTCATCTCCAAACTGACAAAGCAGGTCTGAGAGCCTTGTCATTTGCCCAAGGTCCCACACCTGAGAGGCAATGGGGCTGCAAGCAGATGTGTCCTGGACAGACCCCAAAGCCCAAGCTCTCTGCATGGCACGTGCTGCAAAGCGTGTCGGTTTCCAGCTGTCCCCCAACCAGGGCAGCGGGAGGGAGGCCAAAGCCCCATAAAACCTGTGGGCAGCTTGGAACAGGGTTGGTAGGCTCCTCCCAACTTGTTCTTTCTCCTTCCCATACAGGTGCCCCTCTGAACAAGGGGAATTAATCAGCAGCACTGCCCCCGCGGGCTTCTCTTTGGGGCAGGCAGCACGGGCCCACCAGGTGCCAGCTTTCCGCTGCCCTTTGGCTGCCACATGACCATGCTGCTGCCCCCACACCCAAGACCCTGCTGGGCAAAGGGAAGAACTGCTACCTGGCAACATGCTACTAGGACAGTTGTCACAGTCCTGAAAAATGGTAGGATGCCCAGCCAAGTTCTGGTCCCGCTGCCCCGTGCTTCCTCCACCCCCTCACAGAAAAGGAAAAAACTGACGGGCACATTTCTCTGGCGACTCCGTTTCCTAAAACAAGGGCCAGAGCCCTGGTTTTCAATGTTGAGACATGGCTCTTCTTCACCACAGTTGTTGCCAACAATGACTTTTTGCCTTCCCTTCCTTGATTATGGGTTTTCTTTTTTGGTGACATTTTCCTTTCAGTTTGAGTTCTACTCCACTTAATGCAGCTGCCATCTGCCTCCTAAGCCCACAGCTCAGTAAGGGCAAGAGCACACAGACTGCTAATACCTCTTCAGTCCCTCGTATCATTACTGCTCATCCCTGACCCTCTTCCACTAATCAATTCCCTTTGATCTGCCTCCTCCAAACAGATGGAACGTGGTTTCTAGAGGGAATGCTCTGCCAAAAAGCATCCCAAATGACCTCTCTTAGATACAAATCTGGCAAATGAAGCCAAGATGCAGCAGGCTGGGTTGAAGGTCTGGACAAAAAAACCCTGGATGTTGGCACTCCAGGACAAAGTCTTAACTTTGGAAATGAAACCACAGCACCCCTTCTGACCAGAGCCTAAGGACCGGTTCTTACCATAGCTCAGCGATCCCTCCCCAGCCACAACACACACACACACGGGCACGCCCACTCTCAAACCTCCTACCTTCACGCAGTGTTCCTGCAGGAGCCCAGACAATGATCTCACACGATCTCACGGAGCAGTAATAGTAGTAACAGCTATATCTATTTCATGTGTAAATGCTAATGTTTTGCATACTTTACCCCACTTTCTTTTCATAACAAACCTAAAAAGTAGATAGTGTTATCCTTAGTTAATAAGCTAAGAACTGGAGTTAGACAAGACCTAAGTTTGAATCCTGACTTCCCCACTTACAAGCTGTGTGATGCTAGGCAAACTCCTTAAGCACAGTGACCGGCAAATCCATGCTTTTTACCATCTCATTTCAGACTCACCAGGCCAAGGACGGACTTGGGGTCAGAAGCAGCAGAGTAGGAGAGCTGTAGTTCCTTCATGTGTTCACTGATCTCTGGATCCTGTGTAAAGAGACCCACAGAAACGTCACACGGCACTAAGCACAGAAGATCGCGATCACCAGCCAGGGAAGTCTGCTCAGGCCATGAAGCCAACAGGGCTGAGTCCAAACCAAAATCCACCTCTTCTGGAAAACCTGAAAGAGGCCTGCGGACTCTCCCTTTCTCCCTGGACACAGGCACCAGCCCCAGGCCTCTCGGGCTGGGCCGCCCAGGTAAATATAGACACCCCCACTCTGATGCAGGTCAGCATGCATAAGGAGAGCCACGTAAAGTGCAGTGAGGATGGCTACAGAGTTGGCGGGAGGGAAGTCTGATGCTATCCTGAAAAATAAAAACCAAAGTAAGAATACCTTTTCCAGGAAATAGTTAAATAAATTAATTCCCTCACCATCTACCTGGAGGAGCAGGACTAAGGGCTGGAAAATCAAAAATGCCAAAAGCTCTCCCCACTGGGTCCTACTTCTGTCCATTTGGGTCGTTGCCCAGGTAGAAAACAGTGAGGAGCCATCTTATAACCTAACTGCCCAGGGCTGGAGCAGGAACCCCCAACTGTCCCCCAAACCCCCTCAATGTTCTCCCTCTATAGGAACTCAGATTGCTGCAACCAAGACCAACCCTAAAATGAAGTCAAAAAGTAGAAGGGGGAGGCAGGAAATGGGAAGAGGAAGTAAGCAGGGAAGTAAGTAGGAGAACAGAAGAGTATGAACATCCCAGGAGGGTTCCAATGGAAAAGCAAATTTCTGCTCTGACTTCTTGAGCCAGCAGGTTTGGAGTTTGTCAGGATTTCGCCTCCTGCTGAGTCTGGGCACATTTATCACCATTAAGGTTTCTGCCTGCTGTTGACAGCCAACTGCAGGCCTGTAAATGAAGCTCCTGCCCCAGGAATAAAGATCTGGTAAGGGAATGTGCACAGGGCTTCAGAGAGCAGCAGAGGGTCATAGCGAGCAACTGCCTGTGGGACAAAGTGACTTACTTCACTGGCATCTGATCTGCTCTCTTTTGGGACAGCAGCCTCCTTCTTCGGCCCCTTTGCTGCCTCTTCCTTCCTGGAACCCTCCTCTCCTGCAGCCACCGGGTCCTCTGGTGCATCTTTTTTATTGGATTTGGCAGGCTGATCGCCCCCGGAGTCCACCAGACTCTTGGACATCACAGGGTCGCTCTTGTGATTCTTCTCTACACCTGGGAGCCAAGTGCTTGCCCCTCTCCCCTGCTGCCCTCGGTCATCTGCACTGGTCAGACTGCCCTCTGCAGCCTGGCTACAGAGCTTGCGGGGAGCAGTGGGACAGGCAGCGTCAGATCCGAGAGAGACGTCCTTCTCCTCCAGCTTGCTTGTTCTTGGAGACTCCTGGGGAGCAGCAGATGTCAAAAGGAAGACATTAGGAATTAATACAAAGAATTCAGACTTGCTGTAGGACAGAGCGGCTATTCCTTGACTTCTGCAGGCTCTAATTATGACACCAGGGTTTAGCAAGCACCCAAAAGCTTTTTAAAACAGATTACTGGCTCCACTGCAGACCTACTGAATCTGAACTTCATGGAGATTTAGAGAAACCCAACCTGACCCCATCCACTGATGGGCTTGAAAAACACTGCACTGGTCTGTACAATTCCATTACCACCCATCACGTCCTCAAGTAACAAATCTGTCTCACTCCAGCCCCAACAGACAACCATAGGATTGCAGACTCAAAAGTCAGTATTTATTTACAATGATGATGACAGAGAATCACATGAAAGAAAAGCACCAAAGTTTAGAATTTCTGTTTTTCACTTTAAAGGCAGCACGGAAAGGCAGAAGGGCACCTGGAGGATGCCCTTCTTCAATAGCACTGCGCTGCGGCTCTCTCCCGAGAGCTCTCCCGGGCGTGCGAGCCGCACTGGAGGCAGGGCCTCTGTCGGATGACATCAACTTCGGGCTGAGAAGCAGGTGCCAAGATGGGATTAGGCGTGTAATCGAATTATGGGGGAAATGCTCATGAAGGAAAAAGGGGGTTGGAAAGCCTCAGAGCACAGGTCTCAGACCTGCGACTGAGAAAGCGATGGAGGGAGCTTGAGCAGGAGGAGTCTGGGACCGCAGCACCTTCAGAGAAACGTCCGGCAGGCCCAGAGGGGGTCCCACACCAGGCGGAAATGGCCCTGCTCTAGGGCCTGCTATACTCCATCCGCTCCATCAACAAGCATGGCCTTGTCATCAGCCACAGTGGAGCAAAGATGCAGCAGCTGTCAACCTGCCAACGGCCCTTTACCAGGGTCTCTTGAAAGGAGATGCGGGCAGTGAACCTCCACAACTGACGCACCCTGCTTGTCACACACAAATCTCACTTTAAAGACTAGGAAAAACCTTCAGAGCTCGCAAAAAAAAAAAAAAAAAAAAATTTTTTTAAAGAACACCCCCCCCTTGGAAAGGCAGCCAGGGATCTCTCCTGCACTCAGGCAGAGAAGCCTTCCTCCCAGAAAACACTGGTGCTAACACTTGACAGCTAGTGTGAAAACCTTCTGGGCAGAGCTTTTTGAGACTTCCTGATTCCCTGGCCCGGGACACTCCGACAAGGAGCCTGCTGATCAGAGTCCAAAGGTCCTGAGAGCAGCCCCGGACACAGCACTCACTGATGCTATCTGAGGAGGCAGGCCTCCTCATTTCAAAATCCCCAATAGTGGCCAGCACCTGGCAGGACCTCAGTAACCAGTGCAGGGTGGGGAGTCCAAAGACTCCATGGAGGAGGTGGTAGTTTCTCAGGGTAAGTGAAGGTGTCTGGCCAGCCACACTGCTACACTCATCAAAAGTAGGACCAGCCCTGACCAGTGTGGCTCAGCTGGTTGGAGCGTCATCCCCTAAACGAAAGGTTGTGGGCTCAATACCCAGTCAGGGCGTATACCTAGGTTGCAGGTTCAATCCCTGGTCTGGGTGTGTATGATCCCTGGTCTAGGCACATGCAAGAAGCAACCAATCTATGTTTCTCTCTCGCATCAATGTTTCTTTTTCTCCCTTCCTCTATCTCTAAAAGCAATGAAAAAAATGTCCTCCCATGAGGATTAAAACAAAAGCAAAAATCAAGACCAATCCACCCAGCTATGCTGACCTCATGATTAAATAAAGGCAGCAGACTGTGGATTAAGGAACAGAGGAGGTGTCAGACTACAAACAGCACCCATGGCTTTCAGGACAAAGTTCCCATCTCCTCACATGGTCCAGCCCCTGCCTGCTTCTCATGACTCATCCCCAGCCACACCCTGCGCACATCCTCTCTTCCTGCCCGTGAACAAACATCAGGCTTTTTTGCTACTTTACCATTAACATTCTTTTTTTTCTATTTTTTTAAATATATTTTATTGATTATGCTATTACAGTTGTCCCATTTCTCCCACATCATTCCCCTCCACCCTGCACACCCTCCCACCCACATTCCCCCCTTTAGCTCATGTCCATGTTTCATAAGTTCTTTAGCTTCTACATTTCCCACACTATTCTTGCCCTCCCCTGTCTATTTTCTAACCACCATCTATGCTACTTATTCTCTGTACCTTTCCCCCTCTCTCCTCCTCCCACTCCCCTGTTGCTAACCCTCCATGTGATCTCCATTTCTGTGGTTCTGTTCCTGTTCTAGATGTTTGCTTCATTTGCTTTTGTTTTAGGTGTGGTTGTTAATACCTGTGAGTTTGCTGTCTTTTGACTGTTCATATTTTTTATCTTCTTTTTCTTAGATAAGTCCCTTTAACATTTCATATAATAAGGGCTTGGTGATGATGAACTCCTTTAACTTGACCTTATCTGAGAAGCACTTTATCTTCCCTTCCATTCTAAATGACAGCTTCGCTGGATAGAGCAATCTTGGATATAGGTCTTTGATTTTCATGACATGGAATACTTCTTTCCAGCCCCTTCTTGCCTGTAAGGTCTCTTTTGAGAAATCAGCTGGCAGTCTGAAGGGAACTCCTTTGTAGGGGACTGTCCCCTTATCCCTTGCTGCTTCTAGAATTCTCTCCTTCATTTTAATCTTGGCTAATGTAATTATGATGTGCCTTGGTGTATTCCTCCTTGGATCCAACTTCTTTGGGACTCTCTGAGCTTCCTGGACTTCCTGGAAGTCTATTTCCTTGGCCAGATTGGGGAAGTTCTCCTTTATTATTTGTTCAAATGAGTTTTCCACTTGTTGCTCTTCCTCTTCCCCTTCTGGTACCCCTATAATTCGGATGTTAGGATATTTAAAGATGTCCTGGAGACTCCTAAGCTTCTCCTCATTTTTTGGAATTGTTGTTTCTTCATTCTTTTCTGTTTGGTTGTTTCTTTCTTCCTTCTGGTCCACTCCATTGATCTGAGTCCTAGTTTTCCTCCCACCTCTATTGGTTCCCTGCACATTTTCCTTCATTTCACTTATTGTAGCCTTCATTTTTTCATCTAATTTGTGAGCAAAATCAACCAATTCTGTGAGCATCCTGATCACCAGGGCTTTGAACTGTGCATCTGATAGGTTGGCTACCTCTTGGTCGCTTAGATGAATTGGCTCTGGAGCTTTGATTTTTTTCTCCTGTTTGAGCCATTTTGGGGGCTTTTTTGGGGGGTCTAGTTGCAGCTGTTACGTAGTGAAGGGCGGAGCCTTAGGTGTTCCCCAGGGTAGGGCAGCCCAGTTGCTGGGTAATGACACTGTATGTGGGGTTGGGGTCTGAGAGGGAACAATGGCGCTTGCTCTGCTCTTTCCCTTCTGTCGCTTCCCCTTTCCCTGGATTATGTGTGCGAATGTGGGACCACCTGGTCAGCCAGCTGCCTTGCGCGGCCTCACTGGGTCTGCTTGTTGCCACCCCGTGCCCAGGGTCCGCTAGCCTCCGCCTACACGCCTGGGATCTGCCAGTCGCTGCTGCCTGCACACCCAGGTCCACCAACCTCCACTTTTTCCTGCCTCAACTCCACCCCTCTTACCGGTCTGGATGAATGGTTGTTGGACTTCCGTACTGTTCAATTTTCTATCAGTTCCGGTTGTTTTCTTGTTTCTAAATCTTTGTTGTCAATTTTGGTTGTACGAGGAGGCACAGTGTGTCCACCTATGCCTCCATCTTGGCTGGAAGTTGTCTGCCATAAACATTCTTAAATCTCCCCCTCACCCCCTCCCCTCCCAGCTAGTCCTCACAGCCTCACAGCTTTCAGGAAGCCCTCTTTGATTCCTGGGGCAGCAATCCTGAGATCAGCCTTCCCCATTCTCTTTGATAACAATGACTGTATTGTAATTGCTGATTTCCTTGTCTGTTTTCCTCACCAGATCAGCCTCCTATTATCCTCACTGCCTAGCACATAATAAGTTCTCAGTAAATGCTTGACTGAATTTTCAAAAATAAACTATAAAAACTCCACAGACATTTGCTACTCTGTGGAAAGGACAGCTTCAACTTGAGTAAGCCCTCTCACAGCCACTCTGAAGGGAAGGAAACTGAGGACAAGAAATCTGGACACTCACACTGCTGCTGCATAAATAAATAAAGACAAATGAGTGTGTTGTACAAGTACAGGGGTTCCTACTCTATAAAAGGGAGACGTGATATTTATTTTACAAGATTATGCAGGGATTAACTGTATATATTTGTTATACTGCTTATTAAATACGAAATAGCTAAACAAATGTTAACTATTAATATTCAAGATGATGGAGAAACAAGTAACCTATCAGAAACCAGCAGACACCAGACACAGGAAGAGATCTGCATTGCTATGAATGAGGGAACACAGCCAGACTACAAGAACGCAGCGTTAGCCATTCTCAAGCTTAAACTCTTCAAAAGAAAATTTTCCCACCACAGAGCTTGTCCTTTCCATCTACCTGAATATTAAAATATTACAACACAGTTCGCACAGTATGCGAGCTTGCACTCTCTGCATCCTCGACAACTGCACATGGCAGCCAGAGGTGCATCTGAGGAGAAAAACGGCACAGGGGGACCAGACATTTGTGCTAGATGCCCCACAAATGGTGAATGAGATGGGTGTGCAGAAAACCCGCCAGATGGCCAGATGACATGCTCTCCTGCTCTCACCAGCCGGGCTCCTGACCATGACCTGCGGCCCGGCCCAGGACACGCACACCAGGCCCCAGTGTCAGTGTTCTGCAGAGCACGCAGGCAAGGGCAGGGGGCCGCACCCTTGGCACAGCTCTGCTTTCAACTCCTCTGCAGTGAGACCCCTTTGTCTCCTGTCACAGCCCAGATCAGGGGATGTCTCAAGGCAAATTTCTGCTGCTTTTTGAAGAAGACCTTGTCATCTGCATGTGGAGGGTGGTGTAGGAGAGTGCCCGAAAGGACTATTTTGTGTTTAACATACCCTCAAAAAGCCATGAGGCCCCCAGAGCTACAATCCTCCTCCAGCCCAGAGCATAAAGGCAGGGACGCCCAGGTCCTGCTCAGGGGAGACCCCACCAAGCCCACCATCAGGCTAGTCTATTTTCCACATCTCATTCCCACCTAGCTGGTCTCAACTCTTTGCACCTCTCCCTGGTGTTGTTAGCACTTTCCATCACACTGACATCATCCTGTTATTTCTAAGTCCAGTTCTCTCCCCTCCTTGGATCAGCTGGTAGGCTTTTCACTAGCAACACAAGGCCAAATGCCAGCTTGCCTACCCTTCAACCTCCCTCACACTCACAGCCATTTTCAGTGCCTGTTTTATGAACCTATCCCTTTTGATTCTATAATAGACTAGAAATGGGTTTAAGTGGAAGGCAGAAGAGGAGGGGCAAGGGGAAAGAGAGAGAGAGGCATTCTTGCCATCCTACTGCCTCCTCATGGAACAGAGCAAAGTGACGGCCGACGGTGAGACAGGGTAGAACAAACCCCCAGAGAAGCTCTCCATCTGAGCCTGGGGCACCTCGGTGGATCCGAGGTTTACAAACTGGGGCAAAAGCCATTTTCAAAAGGTGTGGTCCGAGCAGAGGCAGCTCCATCATCTCCTTAAACACACCCTTCCCGCACTCCTCTCCACTGCTAACCTGCCCTATTCAGCTTGGAAAAGTCATGGGAGCTGTACTTCACACCTCCCACTCCAGACATTCCACCCCATCACACTGGGTGGCCTATTTATATTTAAAAGGTTATACAAAATATGTTTAAAAGCATCCACTCTCAAAAAAAAAAAAAGCAGATCGTCATCAGAAAGGAAGCCTGTGGAAGTCCTGGACATGTCAAAGAAGAAAATCCCTTTTTTTGTTGACACTAATAATCCATTGTAAAGTAAAAATTAACTAGCCCAAAGTCAAAGTTCATCATTATCGATCCACTTTGGGATCTTCAATCCACCAGCTGACAGCAGGAACCAAGTATCTACTCTACGCAGAACATGGGAAAGCCAAGGGAAGAAGAAAACACAGCATAACCTGCCAGGATACCCTCCCTGTCCCAGCACGACCCATTCATTCATTCATTCATTCAGCTCAATTGTTCAGCAAAACTTGCTGAACACCATTCCTACGTTCCAGACAGTGAGCAATATACATATATGTATAAACATAAACATATAGACATGAATAGGGTAAAATCTCTACTCTCAGTTTGCTCTGTCTTGTGGAGACTACCCTCTTTCTCCAAAAATTAAGCCAGTCCTCCTGACACCCCATTCCTATTCATGGTCATCCTTCTAAGCTCAAAACCTGAGCTAATGGTTCCTTCAGTATTTAAGGTCTTAATGGTAGATGACAAGAAACAAAGTTGTCATTTTAGGGAAGCAAACCAACACAAGGCTTTGGATTTACTGCAAACAGACCAGGCCCCACTCATAAGGAAGAGTTTCAAAGTAGGCAAAGATCAGTTTGTTGATAAAGACAGGACATTCAGAAAAAAATGTCAGATTTGGAAGAAAGTACCTAAGTCACAATCAAAACATATCTGATTGTGCAGAGCCCAAACTACGGACAGCTTGTGAGGCAGCAGAGAAAGCCTAACCATAAAAGAGGGGCCTGCAATGGCTCTGGGTGGGTCACCTAGGAAGACCCACCTGTAAGTCCGGGCCTGCCAGACGACATCTGCAACCTCTGCAACCTCAGCCGGCCCGAGAGCTCCCGCCTGCTCTCCAGGTGAGCTCAGGCCAAGAAATAGGAGTCAGAAGTAGCAGGAACATAGTAAGGGACTATAAGGACATAATACGAGATAATAAGGAAATAAATTTTAATCCCTGATACAAGCATTGTTGTTTTAGTGGTCAGTTTTGTGATCATTCTAATAAAACATGAGTTATCTGTTCCATTTTAGAGTGTTTAAAGTATTTAAAAGAATTTGGTATATGAGACTGTGAAAAGTTTAATTATGTTTGCAATCAATATTTAAATGTTTGGGGAAATCTGAATTGTTGACCTCATGATTTACTAGTTGTGTGAACACTTTGGGAATATTTAGAGAAATATTAATTTTTTTTTTTTACAGGCAGAAAGGGACTGGAAGGAAGTGTTCGAAATCATGAAAGTCAGGGACCTACATCCAAGATGACTCTACCCAGCACAGCTATCATTTAGAATGGGAGGGCAGATCAAGTACTTCTCAGATAAGGTAATGGTAAAGGAGTTCATCATTATCAAGCCCTTATTATATGAAATGTTAAAGGGACTTATCTAATAAATAGAAGATGATCAAAAATATGAACAGTAAAATGACAACAAATTTACAACTATCAACAACCAAGCCTACAAAAACAAAACAAAAACAAACTAAGCAAACAACTAGAAGAGGAACAGAATCACAGAAATGGAGATCACATGGAGGGGTTATCAGTGGGGAGGAGGAGGAGGAAGGGAATGGGGGAAAAGGTACAGGGAATAAGAAGCATAGATGGTAGGTAGAAAGTAGACAGGAGGAGGTTAAGAATAGTATAATATATGTAGAAGCCAAAGAACCTATAAGTATGACACATGGACATGAAATGAGGCAGGGGTGGAATGCAGGTGGGAGGCGGGTGCAGGGCAGAAGGGAATAAAGGGGGGAAAATGGGACAACTGTAATAGCATAATCAATAAAATATATTTTAAAAAATAAAAATTTAACAAGTTTTAAAGGAAGGAAAAAATCGCTCATTGTGAGATTCCCAGCACCCCCTCAAGTCTCGCCCCTGAGGTGCAGGCCTCACTCACCTCACCCTAACCCCAGCCCCTCTGGAGGTGTGGGCCTTTGTGTGGCCATAGCATGCAGAGCTTCAGCCTGAGCAAAATATTAATTGTTAAAAATGAATAAACTGAACGCCAAAATACATAAAGTAGGAAATGCTCCTGTTCAAGTACAAAACTGCACTGGAATTTTTAGGTGTAATAACAGTATGATGAGTTTGGGGTTTTGTTTGTTTGTTTTTTATAAAGAACAGACAATCCAAACAGACAAGAGACCTCTGGTGGCAGTAAAGAACAGACCATGTACAAAGAGATCAGAAGCAACAGGACTACTGGGGGCGAGGGGTATTTCCGGAATCTATTCTCAACCATAGTCTGCATTTCTCAGGCCTTGTGCCTTCGCTCAAACTGTTTGCTTGCCTAAAACATCCCCACATCCTGCCCCCACGTCCAAAACTTACCGACTCCTAAAGAGCCAGGTCAAATGTCATCTCTTCCACTAAGTTTTTCCTATCTCTAGACAAGTAATTTCTTCCCCTTAAGGACTCCTCCAAACAGTGCACCTGTGCTGCTCAGTTCTTGTACATACTGCCCTGCTTTAGTTTCCTAAATATTCATTTATTCAACAGTTATTGGCCATGTACTAAATACCAATTACCTAGCATCCTTTCTCTCTCTCCAACTACAAACTCCTCGAGGACAGCCCAGACCCATATCTTACCAATCCCTGTGGGAGATCCCACAGGATCCCACAGGATCTCCCACAGGGCCTAGCACAGAAGTCTGCTAGAGTCAGCATTCAAAAATGCTCAGAATCTGGACGAAGTTACACTCTGTTTAAAACCACTGATGGCTGCCAATGCCTGTGTAATTCGATCCCAATTTATTATTAGCTAGCACGCAGATCCTCCATGATCCAGCCTAACCTACCTCCACAGTGTTCTCTCTCATTCCTTTCCCACACATGTTCTGCACTCCAGTCAAAGAAGATGCCTCATCCTCCTCCACAAACTCATCCCACACCTCTGCCCCTGCCTGTGCAGTGCCCTGCATTTGGACTTCTCTCTCACCATTTACCTCTGCTTGTCTAGCCCAGCCCTTTGTTCCTCTTGACTCACCTCAGATGTCAGTTTCTCAATGAAGCCTTTCCTGGTCAATCCAAGCATACAAGAGACTTCTAATGCTCTGCTCCATGACCTCACTCCATGCTACTCTGCACTCCAGTTATTTAAGTCTCTCTTTTATGGGACTATAGCTCTTAGAGGGCAGGAATCATATCTAATTTAGGCATGTTATGACCTATAGCACTTAGCAAAGTACCTTATTTTGTAGAAACATGCAACAGATGGTGGTTATTTGATAAATGACTAAGTGGATAAAGTACTTTCCCTCTATGCTTCCCCAAGCCCCAGAAATCTTACCTGGACAGAACTGGGACAAAATGGTCCTCTTTCCTAATACGTATTCCATGGGGAGAAAGGCTTAAGAAGCAAGGAGGTACACAATAGATTAAGTAAGGAACTTGCTTACAGGGGCTTCAGGATCTCACCTCATACTCGAAGTCGCCTCCTAGCACCCCAATGTCCAGGTGCAGATTCTTAAGAAGCTCACTTGAGCTGCCAACACTCTGAAACAAAAATGACTATGAGTGGTGAGCTGGGAAACAGGACAGCCCAGGGAGACGGCCAGGAGGCTCTTGGTTGGTTACACTCTCTCAGTCAGACCTGAGAGGTACACAGACTGGGCAAAAAATGAAGCTGTGAGCTGGAAATCATTTTTACTTATTTTCAAAGTTGCACAGAGGTTAGCCAAAGAGTGAAAACAACCCAAGTTATTTTCTTCTATCAACAAGTGAATGGATAAACAAAATGTGGTCTATACATTCAATAAAGATTATTCAGCCATAAAAAGGAATGCGATTCCAATACATTCTACAATGTGAATGTACCTTGAAAACGTTATGCACACAAAAGAAACCATGCATTAAAGCACAATGACTGAATGATTATCGTTACATGAAATATCCAGAATGGGTAAACTCACAGAGACAGAAAGCAGACCAGAGGTTTACCAGGGGCTGGGCAGAGGGAAGAATGGGGAGGAACTGTTCAGCAGACACACAGTATCTGTTTGGGATTACGGACAAGTTCCAGAAATGGACTGTGGTAACAACTGCACATCGCTGTAAAAGTAATTAATGCCTCTAAATTGTATACTTAAAATTGGTTAAAATGGTAACTTTCATGTTTTATTTACACACACACATACACACTTTACCACAATAAAAAATTTTCGGAAGAAAACAGCACAGAGGGTTTTCAGGGCCAGGAGCAGAATCATCATTACCTGGTTGTCACTCTCCACCTCATCCTCCTCATTGGCCTCCTCCTCTAAGGCAAAGAGGCTGACAGCATTCTTGTCCTCATGGCTGGAGCCCACATGACCATTTGTATAAGCAGAAGTCTTGAGACCCTGTGAAGGCTGCAAGAAAAAAGAGAATCAAGGGACTCATGTGGAAGACCTTCAGAAAGATGTTCAGAATGCTCTCCTCACTCGCCTTCTGTTTAGATGTCTTCCGGAGCAAGGCCACCACATCCTCAAAACTGACCCTGGTAACTCTGGCTCGCACTGACCCCGCCTTGCCCCAACTACCATTGCCCTGGCCGTGGAGACTGGGAAATCAGCACTGTAGTCCCTAGAGTACGGGTCTGTCCTCCACCGCCAAGAGCCCACCTTCGGCATCACACAGGTGTAATTCACCTTCCCAACTGTATTATGAATATTGAGGACACAGCCCATGCCCTCTATTTCTCATCTATGGGCCACACAGTTCCTAGCACGGTACAAGGAGGCCCCACAGTAACTAAGTACACTTAACACAAGGAAAAGCACTTACCAGCGTGAGTTCTCCTAGCTGGCCAGACTCCACTGAGTTCCCCAAGCTCACACTTTGAGAAACTCGAAGAGCGGAGGGTGGGGCATCCTCAAGGCCTCGTAAGGGAGCCAAGCCCCCAACAGGAACATGGACTGGGGCTAATGAGGAGCCCAGGGCCTGAGCAACAGAAAACATGTTGTTACAAACCCAAGAAACCACATGGCTCTGAGAGTTGGAGACAGATACAAAAATTAAACATCTAAATCCTGCCCACTCAAAATTAAACCACCTCCGTTCAGAGGCTGCTAATGAGATACAACATCCAGAAATCACCATCGTGCCAACCGTGTGAGAAATCACAGGCTGGCTCCCTGAGTCTCGTAGCTCCACTGCTGCCCCCCAGTAAACAGCCCTCCCACCTGGCAGGTGCTGCACAGGGCCCTGCTCCCCTTTCAGAAGCCACACGGGAAGGGTGCGGAAGAAGACAGCAAAGACAAGGGCCTCATCTACCAGAGTGAAAAATCTCAACGGGCAAAGTTTAAACTGATGAATCAAGAAAAAGCAGTGTAAGCACAGTATTCAAAAATATGGATGTAAACACCAGAAGGAAGCAGCTGCCTCTGAAAAGAGGCGCACACACCGCAGAACTTCTGTATCTTGCGATAGGCCTTTTGGTACAATTTCACTTTGTATAATATGGGCATGTATTATTCTGATTAAAATAAATATTAACTATAAAACAATATACATGAGCCACAAAAAATAAACTCTCCTGCCCGCCTGCACTGACGAGAAAAGTGGGAGACCGAAGCCAAAAGACCGGCCCCTTCTGCCTGCTCTCAGGTGTTGTGCTGGCAGGGCCGGGGCAGCCAGGCGAGGAGTCAGAGTCCGGGAGACCTCGGGCTACTCACAGTTACCCATCCGAACGATGGAGATGGTGTGTGTCCGATCGCTTAAGGTTTGCTGAGAACTTCAAGTGAGACCATCAGTGCATGGAGCACGTGCAAGAGGTCCGGGGCTACACCAAAGTTATGGAATTGCTATTATTACTTCAGAGATTCCCATTACAATAGTCTGAGCTAGAAGCAGAGGCAAGGATAGCACTCTAGGGACAATTTACAAAGAGCTCTTCAAACTTCATTTTGCAAACTTAAAGTGTATAAAACAATACAAAGATTCCACTTCCTTCTAATCCCACAGGGACTGAAGAGAGAAAGGGGAACCAGGAGAAGGTCAGAATTAGAACATTCAGCCCTGGCTCATGTGGCTCAGTAGAACCAAAGTGTTGCTGGTTTGATTCCCAGTCAGGGCACATGACTGGGTTGCAGGCCAGGTCCCCAGTAGGGGGCATGTGAAAGGCAACCACTCACTGATGTTTCTCTCCCTCTCTTTCTCCCCCCATTTCCCTCTGTCCTCACCTACAGTCTCGGCCTACAGCCAGACCATCAGGTGGGTCCAGAATAGGGCCCATTCCTCCACAGAAAGGGCATCAGATGCTCATCTGAAAGGTGACGTGAGAACCATTCCCAGGCCTTTGTAGGTTACCAATCACCTGGCCTGTTACAGAATATCTTCGCTAAGCAGAAAAGGAGATGGGCATTAATAAAATTGGCCGAAATCACCAGAGTGAAGCACTTTGCATGCCAGGTCTCACTGTAGTCTGACAATAGCCTAAGGACACTGTTCTCGCCCCCGTGAGCCAACAGAGACTGGTGAGATCAAGACCCCTGCCCAAAGTCACGGGGCCGGCAAGCGGGGCAGATGTGGGCTTGGAATCGGGGCTATCTCCAAGCCAGGATGTTACACCGCCTCCTGGTGTGGCACCAAAAAGCCCAGGCACGCACCTCTGAGGAGAACTGTGAGTAAACCGGGCCTGCGGCTCCTGACTTCCACCCTCCCAGCCAACCACAGTGTAGCAGCAAGCAAATTCTTCCCACACTGTATTGATGGAAAATCACAGACTCCTAACAGGACTAATTTGCTAACATGCTAGGGACTTGGGGGAGGGAGACAGGGATGCTGAAGACTTTTTTTCTCTCAGGCCTTTACCCAATCAGTGGTTAGCAAGGAAATTATGCACTCCTGGCTCCTAGCTGATCAGCTTCTGCAGATGGCCATTAACTCTGACCATAGAGTGTGTGTGGCCTTGTCCTGAGCAAATAAATTTGCTGCCATTGGGCTAATTAAAACTTTCAGGATAATCTGCAGCTTATCTGATATTTATAGTGCTATAGCCGTTATTAAGCTAACAGAGAACCAGTGCATGCCAGCAATTAAGAACCACAAGTAACAACTAGGTAAGGCCATAGCTAGGCAACAGCAGAACAGCAAGGGAAGTTCAGATTGACCCCATGGTCTCTGATCCAACTTGACTCCTTCTAAATGAAGAATATGGTGTGACTATTTAAAGGAACCAGGGTCAAAATGACAGGGCAAGCCCAACTCTTTGGTAATCCCAGTAGGGGAGGAAGTGAAGCACAAACAGGGTCTGCACAGCTTGACACAGGTTACTCACACAGTTTCTGGGAAGCCTGGGAAGCAAGAAGCAGAAGCAGCTTGCTGGATGGTAGAGAGATTCTGGGCTTCAGCCCCTTGTAACCACATTAACTCTCTAGTTCTCTGTGATTCTTAGAAGGGACTAAGTTGAGAGCTCAGGGGCAGGGTATCTGGTTAGGAGGGCTCTCTCGACAATCAGCTGATGGGAAAGGCTTCCCAAATCCTAGGAAGGCACCTACACCTGCATGAGTGCCAGGATTGGTGCCACCTTACTCACCCTCAAAACTAAACATCCCCAAAACATGCGATCCACACAGGAAGTTTAGGCCCCTTCAACCCCTACCTTGTATGTGATGGGGTAGAAGAAACATGAAATACATGCCATCCCACAAGATGGTCATCCTGAGTAGTTAGGGGATCAACAGTTACCATTGGAGGGTAAATAACAGGAAAGCAGCTGGCTACTAACAGCTGGCTACATTAAGATATCAACTGAACCTGCTCCCTCGATGCCACGTTCTGTGAGGCCTAGGCACCATGCTCTCTAAGAAGCCTACCTGGTTGAGAAGCTGCATCTTGCCTGGCTCTACAGCAAGTCTTCTGTTGGAACTCAGCTCGACTAGCCCCTGACTGAGAGGGCTGCTGCTTGGCCGAAGACAGGCTTGCTGAGAGGCCTCCTGCCCAGCTGAGGCAAGGGACATCTCCTGAGGATGCTCCAGCAGCTCTGGCCCCCAACCCAGAAACTGTAAGTCCCTGTCGGTTACGCTGGTGGCCTCGTGCTCACCCACAGGAGACATCATGGGAGACCGAGCTGTTGTGCAGCCGACCATGCTGGCCAAGTCTCTGCATGGCATTTCCTGCCTGCTCTCTGGCAGCCCCAGGTCCTCCAGCTGCTTGGAGATCTTGGCCATCTGCAGGATGTGCTGGTAGAACCTCTGATCCTCGGAGTAGTCTTCACTTTCTGACTGCTCATCAGCAGAGCCCTGCAGGTGGGACAACTGGGGCACTAGGAAGGGGCCAGAGTGTAGATCTCTGGGTCCAAGGCCTGCCTGACCCACATCCTGCTCAGATCCCGGACAGCTCTGCAGGTCCCACGGGAAGTTATTCACCTCACCCATGACCTGCGAGCTAACGTGAGAAGCCAGACTGCTGTTGCTGTTGCTCTCTAAGTCAGGCCCATCACCACTGCGCTTCCCGTCTTCTTCACGGGCCTCTGTAGACAATGGGAGGTATCTCTTCTCACTGGTAGGAGATGCCTGAAGGGCACTCCCTGAAGGGGCATTCTGGGCTGGTTCTGATGCCAGAGCATTGGGCAGTACTAGGGAGAGTCCCTGAAGTGGATCTTCAGCTGAGGCCCCTAGATCCTCAGGATCATTGAGCTGTGTCTCCTTGCAGCTCCCGGGAGTGTCCTGTCCCATCCACAATCCTGGGGGCTCTCTCCTCCTCCTTCCCCAGCCCACACTCCCACCTTCCCCTGAAGCACCCTGATAGCTCAAGTCTTCAGCTGGGCTGCTATCTAACAAGAACGGCTTGCTCTTCCCAGTAGGCAGCATCTGGTCAGAAGAACAAGGAGACAGGGAGAGGTCCTCCTCGGGGGACGGTGAGGAAACGGAGCTCTGGCCCTTGTCCCCCCCGGGGCCAGTGGAGCTCGGTTTGGCCATGGTGTAGCTGTGCTGCTCGCCTTTCATCTGTGGGCCCTTGATGGTTCCCGAAAGCTTGGAGTGGGCAGAGGCCTGGCTCCTGCTTTCCAACACACCCTGCTCATCCTGGAGGGGCCCACTGTTCTCAGGGCCCAGAGGGCCAAGTTTCTGCTGTCTGGTCCTCATTTCCAGCTCTTCTATTTCAGGGTCTGAAAACCCCAGGTAGATGTTCTCAGTCAGCTTCTGTGTTTTCTCCAGACCCTGCTGATCACCTAATTCCATCCTGCATTGGGCTGGGGCCCTGCCTAAGATTTTCTCCACGTCGGCAAAGATTTGGTGGGTTCGGGAAGCTTGGCCTTTGGAGAGTGGCTGCAGCTTGTTGGGCAGGGTGCCCCTGAGAGGCCAGGGGGTATCACCAAGCATGCATGGGCTCTTCCCTTTCTTAAAGGAGCCCTCACTTCTAGCCTGCATCTCTTGGTCTAGGTCCAGATCAGCAAGCCCAGGTGCTGGGAGAGGGGATGGGCCACGGAGAAAGGAGGAAGAAGGCAGAAGTCCCTGCTCAGGCTGTGTTTCCTAGATGGATATATAAACATGCAGAGAAAACTAAGACAAAGCCCCGCTGATTTATACTTGCTACCTCAGCCCTTGGCAAGCCTTTAGCAGAAACCCACCCTCCATTTATTTAAAGTAAAACAAAAACCAAAGAGGGAAGAAAAGTTAAAAGCTCCGTTGGGCTGTGTTGTCTTCTGGCCCTAGTTTCCTTATCTATAAAGAGGAGGCCCAACACATCTTGTCAGGCTTACAAACCTTGCTCCGCAGAACCTGCAGGTTGGTTCCGCACGGTACCTGGGGGCCACTAGTACTGTACATGTGGTGGAGAAGGGGCATCACCAAGACCCACACCCCCAGGGGCAACCACAGTGGTTCCACTTCTTCTTCACATGCTGGACCCCTCTGGAGGCACTGATTTGGAGACAGGGCTTCACTACCACCCAAAGTGTGAAAATCACCAACCAGATTATCCCTAAGGTAGCATCAAGCTCTCTGTTCTGTGTCTGGTTAATTTTATAAAATCCACCAACCTTACCAAGGACTACCAGAATTATCTAAGGAAGAAAAGAGGGGAAATCTAACTGTGAGCTGAGCCTAGGAAACAGTCTAACTCTTCTACCAGAGGCACAATTTGGTACTGCTCAAAAGAGGTTCATGCAGTCTGAATGCTGGGGCTAGAAGAAACCCTAAAAAATCAATCACACCCTGCGAGCATTCACACTGAACTCCACGCAGCCCATGAGCCCGTACCTCTAGACAGCCCAAACCACCTAAGCCCAACTCACCCACCCACCTGTCCCTTAAACAAACTAAGGTTTGAGACTCCTATCCCGAGCCCTAAGAGCCAGATTGGCAGCCCAGGGTTATCCAGTTGTCCCCAGCTCCTGAAACCACAGAAGGATTCTTTTTGACAGAGAACGCCAAGAATTCAGTCACGCAGCCAGAACTCAGACTATCACCTGACCCCCTACCCCAGAACCCTCACTTCCTTCCCTTTTGCACCTCTGGCTATGCCACAGCCTGTCCAGATGCTGAACATCATTCAAAAAATCCTGGGCAGACCGGGGCAGCCTTGGTGGTGCAGCTTAGTTGGTTGAGCACCGTCCCATGGACTGAAGGGTCGTGGGATCAAGTCCCAGTCAGGGCACATGCCTGGGTTACAGGTTCAGTCCTGGTCAGGGCGCATATGAGAGGCAACCAATCGATGCTTCTCTCTCACATTGATGTTTCTTTCTCTCTCTTCTCCTCTTCCCCTCTCTCGAGTAAAAAATAATAATAATAATCCTGGTCAAGTGAAAACCCCATTGTTCATCTTTTGCCTTCAAGCACATGACTTTAGAAAATTCAACCTATTTGGAAATTACCTGTCCTCTTTTCTCCATCTGGAGGAACAGGCTTGTTATCTTATTTCTCAGAACCATGAGTAGTAACATGCGGAAGAGAGGAAGGGAGGGAGGAATATCTGTAGAGCTCAGAGATGATGAAAAGAATAAATCCATCAGCAACCATCCAGTGGCAGAACTGACACCTTGAAAAGGAAGGAGGATGAAGGAAAACTTCATTGAGAAGCAAGCACCAGGCACTGGTGGGAAATAGAGACTATAAACAAAAGAACAAATCAACTGGACTTGAGAAGGTTGAAAAGATAGTCCTAGTGCTCTCCACCTGGCTGACCCTCCCTCTCCTCACAAGCTCGGCCTGCCCCACCCCTGAGCGAAGGGAAGGAGGCAGGCTGCGTGTCATTGCCACGGAATGGCTCCAACTCTTAGATTCACCACCTACAAAATGGGGGCGATAACTCTGCCTCCTAAGGACAGACATACTGGACAAATAAAAAATGGAAAAGAACACCTTCGAATCTGAGTAAAACAGCTCCTTAAGACCAACGTCATTATGCTGCAATCGAATTTCAGTTATACATCACTCACCCAGAACACTGGCAACTAAAACAAGTGGACAGACTACCAGCCAAGATTGAGGCATAGGCAGACACACTGTGGCTCCTCATACAACCAAAATAAGGACAACAAAAATTTAGAAATAAAAAAACAACCAGTACGGACAAAAAATTGAACTGTATGGAAGTCCGACAACGAAGGAGTTAAAGAAGAAACATTCATCCAGACTGGCAGGAGGGGCGGAGATGGGCGGCCAGGAGAGTGCTCACAGCAAAGCTGCAGCTGGCAGACCCCGGGGCACACAAGGCCATGGCTAGTGGAGCCAGTGAGGCACCAGATTGTGGAGGGGCACAGTACGCAAGGCTGGCAGACCAAGCAGTCCCACATTCATGAGCAGATAAACCAGGTGAAACTGGGGAGCGAGACAGACCAAGCAACCCAGGGTCCCAGTGCAGGGAAATAAAGCCTCAAACCACCAACTGAAAATACCTGTGGGGTTTGAGGTGCTGGGAGAGACTCCAACCTCACAGGAGAGTTCATTGGAGAGACTCACAGGGTCGTACAACATACACAAACCCACCCACACGGAAATCAGCACCAGAAGGGCCCAGTTTGCTTGGGAAAGGGGCGGAGGGGACTGAAATCCCGCAGAGAACAGAGCAAGCACCACTGTTCTCTCTCAGACCCCTCCCCAACATACAGCGTCACAACACAGAGACGTGGGTTACCCCACCCTGGTGAACACCTAAGGTTCCATCCCTTACTATGTAACAGGTATGTCAAGACAAAAAAAAATGGCCCAAACAAATAAACAGATCAAAGCCTCAGAAAAAACACAACTAAGCGACGAAGAGATAGCCAACCTATCAGATGCACAGTTCAAAGCCCTGGTGATCAGGATGCTCACAGAACTGGTTGATTTAGTCGTAAATTAGATGAACAAATGAAGGCTACAATAAGTGATGGGAAGGGATCAATAGTGATGGGAAGGAAACTGGGACTCAAATCAATGGTGTTGATGAGAAGGAAGAAACAACCAAACAGAAAAGAAGGAAGAAACAAGAATTCAAAAAAATGAGGAGAGGCTTAGGAACCTCCAGGACATCTTTAAACGTTCCAACATCCGAATTACCAGAAGGAGAAGAGGAAGAGCAACAAGTAGAAAACTTATTTGAACAAATAATAAAGGAGAACTTCACCAATCTGGCAAAGGAAATAGATTTCCAGGAAGTTCAGGAAGCTCAGAGAGTCACAAAGTAATTGGACCCAAGGAGGAACATGTCAAGGCACATCATTACCTAAGGATAAAATGAAAGAGAGAATCTTAGAAGCAGCAACAGATAAGGGGACAGTCACCTACAAAGGAGATCCCATCAGACTGTCAGCTGATTTCTCAAAAGAGACCTTACAGGCAAGAAGGGGCTAGAAAGAAGTATTCCAAGTCATGAAAGTCAAGGACCTACATCCAAGATTGCTCTATCCAGCAAAACTTTCATTTAGAATGGAAGGGCAGATAAAGCGCTTCTCAGATAAGGTCAAGTTCAAGGACTTCATCATCACGAAGCCCTTACTATATGAAATGTTAAAAGGACTTATCTAAGAAAAAGAAGATAAAAAACATGTACAGTAAAATGGCAGCAAACTCATAACTATTAATAACCACACCTAAAACAAAAACAAAAGCAAACTAAGCAAACAGCTAGAACAGGAATGGAAACATAGAAAGGGAGATCACATGGAGGGTTAGCAACAGGAGAGTGGAAGGAAGAGAGAGAATAAGTAGCATTGACGGTGGATAGAAAATAGAAAGGGGGAGGGTAAGAATAATATGGGAAATGTAGAAGCTAAAGAATTTATATGTATGACACATGGACATAAACTAAAGGGGGTAATGTGAGTGGGAGAGGGTATGCAGGGTGGAGGGGAGTGAAGGGGAAAAATGGACAACTGTAATAGCATAATCAATAAACTATATTTAAATAAAGATAAAAAAGATAATCTTAAAAAATAAAAAATAAATAAATAAAACAAGTGGATAAAGCTCAAGGCCTTTCTTTGGGGACCATGAAGACACTGGTGTTCTGGCAGCTGACATCTAGGATTCACACCACTGAGACCACAATGAACTCACACTAGGAAAGCCTGACTCTGACAGCAGGGGAAAGACCCTCCGCTCATGTAGGCTCTCTGGCCTCTGCCAGCTGCTCCCTGTGCCCCTACAGTCCAGAAGGGCCAATGGCATCACTTCTCACATTAGTATTGCAAACCACAATCCTCAGCAGAGAACTTCTTCCCACCAATCCTTTATGTGATATGGGCTTCCCAAGGGGGTAAAAAGGAATTGTTTAGAAATAGTAACAACTTCTAGAAGGTGAAAGGAAAATTTGCCAGAAGACTGGCACAATTCAGATGATGTACTATCAAGAAATCACTATTTACTGTTGTTGTTCTTAACTTTCCAGCTGTAAACACCTAGAGGTGTTTCCCAATAGCCCCTCAGGCTACAGCCAGGCCTCTCTGAGCTTGCAGTCACTGACTCACCATGGGACTCTTCGAGGTCTCTTTGTCTTTCTTTTCCTTCTTCTTTTTCTTGTCTTTCTTCTTAACGGCCCCAGAAGCTGACAGCTTCCTTCGCTCTTGGATTACCAGGTTCCGATAGTGCTCATCGCAGGGGTGGTCCCAGGTAGACTGCCCATTTGCAAAGTTGAAATAATAAATATCACCTGTGATGTCCTGGCTGGGGAGGAGCAGAGGGCAGAAGTTAGTCCCTGCTCAAGTTCAAAGCTACTTAGGAAAAAAAGAAAAGGAAAAATGGCAGAGGCAGAGGAGAAGAAATTGGAGAAAAGGGAAAGAAGGAGAAAGAAGATGGAAGGAGGGGGGAAGACAGGAAAGGATAACAGAAAAATTAAAGGCTACAATTTAGCTACGAATACAGGAGTTAATTTAGATAAAAACAAAGGACTGGGCTACCTAGAGACATCTCCACATAGAGAGGTATAATCATTGGGGTTCCTGGGAATTCATGCTAGACTGGTGTGGGAATAAATTTAGTTTTAGATAGGTAAGCACAAACACCATGGTATACTGGAAATAAAATCTAGGATAGACCTTGCTTAACATTTGTATAAATGGCCCAAGGAAGAAAGATGCATTGTGAAAGCTCTGGTTTTGCCAAAGCCTCCAAACTCACCAGAGGTGATCACCCAAGCCAGTGGGGATCGACAATAGAAGAAAATAACATAGAAGGTGGGTTTCAGGAATCTGCGCTTCACCATGGACAAGTCCAAAATAAGGCACCACTACCCACCACTATCAATAATCCATTAAGATAGATAATAGAAAAAAATTCACAATAGCAATATAAAAGATATAATACCCAAGAATAAATCCAAAGTACAAAATCTTTCTAAAGCTGTACCAAAAAGCTAGGGAAAAGAAAAAAAAAAAAAAAAAACAATCAGAGAGATACTCCATATTCCTGAATAGAATGACTCAAGTCTGTAAACATGACAATAATCCTCAAATTAATCCATATAATCCCAAGAGAATCCCAATCAGCTCCTTATGAAACCTGACAAACTCAATCTCTATTCAAATAAAATAGAAAATATACAGAAGTAAACAGGAAAAATATCAGAGGTAGAAGATAAAAAAGAAGATATGCAAGTGACCAAGAAGCACATGAAAAGACATTCAACATCACTAAACATAAGAGAAATGAAAATTAAAACCACAGTGAAATACCCCTCCATACTCATTAGCATTGCTAATATCAAAAAAGCAGAAAATAACAAGTGTTGGCAAGGATGGACAGAAATTAAACCACTTATGCTCCGTTGGTGAGAATGTAAATGGTGTGGCCACTGTGAAAAACAGTATGGCGGTTCCTCAAAAATATGGAAAACAGAATACCCATCTGATCCAGCAATTCAATCTCTGGGTATATACCCAGAAGAGGTGAAAGCAGGATTCAAAAGGGTATTTGTATATAGTCCCTGGGAACTGGAGTTTTAATGCCAATGTTCACAGCAGCATTATTCGCAATAGCCAAAGGTGGAAACGACTCAAATACCCACTGACAAGTAAATGGGTGAACAGAATGTGTTATCTGCACATACCAGAATATTATTGTCTTAAAGAGGACTTAAATTCTGAAAAATCCTACAACATGGATGAGCCTTGCAGACTTCATGCTAAGTAAAATAAGCCAGTCACAAAAGGACAAATATTGTATGACTCTACTTATGTGAGGTACCTAGAACACACACATTAATAGAGACAGAAAGTAGACTAGAGGTTACCAGGAGCTATGGAGAGGGAAAACTGCGGACTGTTTATTTAATGGATATAGGATTTCAGTTTTGGAAGATAAAAGTTCTGGAGACGAGTGATGGTAACAGCTGCACAACACGGTGAATGTACTTAATTCCACCTGTACACTTAAAAATGGTTAAAACAGCAACTTTTGTTATATATATTTTACCAGAAAAAATACAAAAAAATCTTGTATTGAGAGACTTCAACCAAGATAGAGGCGTAGGTAGACACACTGTGCCCCTTAGTACAACCAAAAGAAGGATAACAACAATTTAAAAACAAAAAAACAACCAGAACTGACAGAAAATCGAACTGTATGGAAGTCCATCCAACCAAGGAGTTAAAGAAGAAATGATCCATCCAGACCAGTAGGAGGGGCAGAGACAGGCTGCTGGGCAGAGAGGCCTCACAGCATCAGCTGGAGGACAAGGGCGGGCAAGGCGGCTGGCAGACCCAGCAAGGCAGGAGATTACAGACTGGGCGGTCCCAAATTCGAATGCAGATAAACCAGGAGGAACAAATGTGGAGCCAGGCAAACTGCGCAACCCAGGGTTCCAGCGCCAGAAAAGAAAGCCTCAAAACCTCTGACTATAAAAACCTGTGGGGGCTGACGCAGCAGCCGGAGAAACTCCCAGCCTTACAGGCTGGGACTCTGTTGGAGAGACCCACAGAGTCCTACAACATACACAAACCCACCAACCCAGGAATCAACACCAGAAGGGCCCAATCTGATTGTGGGTAGCAGGGGAAGTGACTGAAATCCGGCAGAGAGCAGAGCAAGCAGCACTGTTCCCTCTCAGACCCCTCCCCTACATACAGCTCCACAAAGCAGCAAGTGGGTTGCCCTCCCCTGGTGAACACCTAAGGCTCCGCCCCTCGCCCCTCATATGTAAGAGACACGTCAAGACAAAAAAAAAAAAAAAAAAAAAAAAAAAAAAAAAAAAAAAAAAATAGCCCAAATGAAAGACCAGATCAAAGCTCCAGAAAAAATACAACTAAGCAACAAAGAGATAGCCAACCTATCAGATGCACAGTTCAAAACACTGGTAATGAGGATGCTCATAGAATTGGTTGAATATGGTCACAAATTAGATGAAAAACTGAAGGCTGTGCTAAGTGAAATAAAGGAAAATGTACAGGGAACTAACAGTGATGAGAAGGAAACCAGGACTCAAATCAATGGTGTGACTAGAAGGAAGAAATAAACACTCAATCAGAACAGAATGAAGAAACAAGAATTCAAAAAAAAAAATGAGGACAGGCTTAGGAACCTCTTGGACATCTTTAAATGTTCCAACATCCTAATTATAGGGGTACCAGAAGGGGAAGAGGAAGAGCAAGAAATTAAAAAGTTATCTGAACAAATAATGAAGAACTTCCCCAATCTGGCAAAAGAAATAGACTTCCAAGAAGCCCAGGAAGGTCAGAGTCCCAAAGAAGTTGAACCCAAGGAGGAACACACCAAGGCACATCATAATTACATTACCCAAGATTAAGGATAAGGAGAGAATCCTAAAAGCAGCAAGAGAAAAGGAGACAGTTACCTCCAAAGGAGTGCCTTTTCTCAAAAGGAACCTTGCAGGCAAGAAGGGGCTGGAAAGAAGTATTCCAAGTCATGAAAGGCAAGGACCTGCACCCAAGATTACTCTATCCAGCAAAGCTTTCATTTAGAATGGAAGGGCAGATAAAGTGCTTCCCAGATGAGGTCAAGTTCAAGGAGTTCATTATCACCAATCCCTTATTATATGAAATGTTAAAGGGACTTATCTAAGAAAAAGAAGATAAAAAATATGAACAGTAAAAAGACAGCAAACTCACAGGTATTAACAACCA